>VYZV01003843.1:14113-34172 GCA_013401275.1 Pandion haliaetus | reverse complement strand
GTGAAGCGGCAGAAACAACATGTGATGAACTGACCATAACCCCCATTCCCCGTCCCCCTGCGCCGCTGCGGGGAGGAGGTAGAGAGAACCAGGAGTGGAGTTGAGCCAGGAAGGAGGAAGGGATGGGGGAAGGTGTTCTGAGGTTTGGTTTTACATCGCATTATCCTTGTTTTGATTTGTACTAAATTAATATATATATTTTTTTTTTCCCCCAAGTTGAGTCTTTTGAGACTCATGACCATAAGTGGTGAATGATCTCTCCCTGTCCTCATCTCAACCCACAAGCATTTCTTGATATTTTCTTTTCCTCATCCCACCGGGACCACGGCAGGGAAGGGTGAGCAAGTGGCTTCATGGTGCTTTGTTGCCAGCTGCGGTTAAACCATGACACTTGTTTAAAATTATTATGGCTGCACTTCTGGTGATGGCTCTGAATCATAGCTCTGGAGGGTATCTATTCTGTCTTTTGGCTCTGGGACAGGTTTTACCTAGTCATAGGAAAACTGATCACTGTGTGGGTAGAACAAAAGTAACTAACTTTATTTATAAGTTTACCTTCAAAAGCTTTTAATAGCCTATCTTTTTCATTATATTGTTGCAGGTTTGGTTCTGATGAGTTGAAAAAACAGTTCCTTGTACCAACTATAGCTGGAGATTTTGTGGCTTGCTTGGGAATCAGTGAAGCTGGAGCTGGGTCGGATGTTGCAAGTAAGTTAACTTAGTAATTGCAAATTTTAGATAGCCTGGTATTTTAATGGAAAGAATCTGGTTTCCCTGGCCCTTCCCTTTGCCACTGTAACTTGTAAGAAATGCAAAGGTAGGAAAGTCTCGTGTGGTAAGGGCAAAAGTAATATTCCAGGAGCAGTAACGCATGCCTCTGACATATCCAAAAGCAGTCAAATTGAGTGTATTTGTCAGTGAATCAATAGCTATAACCCTGTATAGGCTGAGCACAACAGATTAATACACAGCTGTCATGCTGGCCCTGGATTTCTCCTAGTGTTTGTCCTGCTGCTGCCTCCTGTGTTCCTGAGCTCACCACTGGCAGGGAGCACTCCTGTACCTCGTGTAGTTGCACAGCCACTGTCAGTTGTGCAAACGTGCAGACACACGCGACAGGGGATGTGGCCTGTTCAACTGTACTAAAACTTGCACTTCCTTAAAAAAGACCTCTCCACTGAACGTGGGCAAATTGCAGAGCTGGTCTGTTCTAACAATGATGGCATCACTTTCACAACGGGTTCCTCTCGCTCATTCTTACCTCACCTCACCTCAGCCCCTTCCATTGTTCCTGTGCAGCAAAAATGAACTGGTGATTGTTTTAGTTAGAGCTAATGAAGAATTTGCCGTGTCAAATCTATTAGCTCTGTGATTTAGTTACTTTGCATGCAACTGTTTTTCTTGGTTTAGTGCAAGAATATGTTTAAAAACATGGACAAATGAAACTATTATTCTGAAGTGCCTGAGGCAGTAGGTAATTTGAACAATTAAGTTAAAACAGATACTGTCGAAAAAGTAGAAGATCTCATCTGCCTGTGAAAGATCTCATCTGACTTAAAGGAAAAGGGAATGACAAGAAACCACTTTTAGAGGTTTTGTTGTTGGGCACAGGATGGCTAGTTTGAACACGTTGTGCTCTTGCAAATGACTGAGACATCTTCCTGCAGACAAAATTGCTGAGTTCAACAGAAGTTTTTTGATCAGCAGAATCCTGTGTCCACCTCCCGTGACCAAACTCATGTTGTTTTCTCCAGACAAATAGATAATTATTCAGTGTTAGGGCAAGGATGCAGCAGGTAGCTTTCAAGAGAGTTAATGGGACTAAGTCTTCCTGCATGATCCATTGCTCTTTTCCTTTCTAGTTAATTTATTTTGTTCTAATGAAAAATTCCATAATTTTTATAGACCTGTTTTTCATTAAAATCATGTGAAATTTGAATGTTGCTAATGTAGGAAATACAACATAATTTATTTTAATTAATGCCTCTCTAGTTTAATTAGATGATTATTAGAACTTTCTAAATACGGTTTTAATTTTTTGATGCAGTGTTCCAGATAATAAGTAACATAAATATTCTTTTAGCTGCACATTGTTTATCATCTAGTTTAGTTGGTATGATACACTTGGATTAATACAGTTTAAGAGAAATTTGGAATCAACTAGAATTATCTGATGAACCCAGAGTGCAGCTGGGAAGCATACTGCAGGAGGAAATGATGGTACTTTTTCACCTGTCATGGAAGATCTGATCCCTGGTATAAATCCAGAAACCAGTTTACAGTGCTTCTAAAGGATAATTAAATGGCAACTTAGGCGTGAGCAGCAGTAGCTTATGTTCTGAGTAGCACTGGTTTGCACAAGGCAGAGCGAACTTATCTCCAGGTGGCCCAGCTTAAAAGTAGACTGAACTACGTGAAACTGCACCTGATACTTCCTTTGGTTTCTCATGCTACTGGCATGCTTGTCTCCCTTATCTAAGTGAAGGGGTAGTAAAGCAGAGCAACTGTTCACGTGTGAAGGTTGGGGACATGCTTCTGCCATGTGAGCCGGTATACTGAAGAATGACACAGCGTAAGGTGCATCTAGCATTTTCTTCTGCCAGTTCCAAAATTTCTGAAGGTGGTGTGAACACAGAAGAAAAAAAGTGTTTCTCTACATGAGAAGTGAGAAGTGCCTGGGATTAATTTATTCAAAATTCAACAGAACAAAAAGGACTGTGTATATTAGTCTAATAAAAATTTCAAGTCAGTTTGAAGGAGCACCTGTCTGCTTTCAAATGTAGTTGCTGTATATTGTACATAGTATTGACTGTGTACAACAAAACTAGCACAGAGGTGACTTAAGCAGAACAGTACGGAGCAGTTGGTACAGAAAGAGTCTGTCATTAATTTCAGGATTCTTGGTACCACAAAGCATACACATTTGTGTCAGTTTTAATGATTTTGTCTCATTCTATCTCACTACTATGCCACAATTTATATGATGTTTTGCTGATAGTCTTGGGGGGATATGTAAGAACACATCATGGAAGACCCTTCCTCTTTCTTCAAGTTATGTTTTCCAGGCAACTGTACCAAGTAACCCTGTTCATGTCTACCCCTTCAACATAGATGTCTTGCCCCATTTTGTCTCAGTGGAATCCAATTTTTCTGCTTTTTGGGGTTTACGTCATCTTTTTGAGCACAAAAAACCAAAATTGCACATGGTGTCTTTAATGGTACAAATACTTCTCCAACTGTAATAGAAATATTACCCTCTGATATGTAATGTTACACAACAGTTTCCTGGTTTTTTAATCTTGTGATTAACTCTGCAGATCATCTTTATTAGTGGTTTGATACTGAAACATTGTGAGATAAAGCAATCATTATTACTTTGTGCCTGGGTACTTGTACTTGCCATATTGAATTTGAAAACTCGAGATAATTCCTTTCTTGCTGGGCAATACCTCAGTTATCTGTGTTGGTGATGTCTCCCAAGTTTGTGTTACCAGCAAATTTCATTAGTGTATTCTTACTCTTATTTTAAAGATGATTAATGGAAAAATTCAATAGGTTTTGTCCAAAGGCTGATGTCCAAAGGGCAGCTCCGACAGTACCTTCCCTGCACGTCAGGACTTCCTCTTTTAAAGCAACCTGATGCAATTTCCTTTTGCCAGGTTCCTTACCCACATGTCCACGTTGTCATAATTCTTATCTTTTCAAAATTTTAACTCATGGTTACCTACTAGCATCAGTTTTAGTTTGCTTGGGTCCAACAGGATTTTTCCTGTTCTGCTTTTCTCTAGAAAATCCATTTTTGTAATAAATAAATCAGGTTGGTTTTAAATAAGATACCACTGGTAAATTGAATTATCTTTTCTTTCCAAATGTATTCTGAGGCTGTGCAGATTGCCAAAACCAACAACCTCTGTTTTCACTAATTTTAATTTCTGTACAGTCCTTCCTGTAGATGTCTTGCTTTGTCAGCTATATTGTGAATCTTTTGTAATCTCATGTGAAATATTTCTTTAGTTTTGAGGCGTCCTCTATATGCCTCATGTTTTTTCTCATTCCCTTTTTATTTCTGTGGCTGAAACATTTTTGTTTGCTGCCTCAATCTTCTTCAATTTTGTTGGTTTTCATCTGCAAGATTTAACTTAGTTTGACCTGTGGCAGTTCTTACCTTCTGACCTCCAAACTGTGGCTTACTTTGATTAATCTCTTTCCTTTCCTGTAGGCCATCTCCTGTTTTTTTAAGTGATTATTCATTCAGCTAGAATTCAAGCTACTTCATGCAAGTTTTGGGGTTTTTTTTCCTGTGCTGATAATGTAAATTCCATATATGTGTTCTTTATTTTTTTACTTTAAGGATATGCATTGCCTGTCTTCGATCATAGAATTGACCTTAAAAGTTGAAGCCAACCTTGCCTTTTGTCAAATCTATTTAGATGCATGGCTGGACTCAAGAGCACAGTGGAGAAGGAAACTTGAGGCTCAAGTATGTTGTGATTTGAACGGTGAAGTGACCAGCCCTGATTCCTTATATGGCACTAGCTGTAGTGTATGCCTTTCAATGATGCCTTGTGGCCTTACCTAGAAGGGGCCCTCACAGCATGCTTAAGTTGTTGAGTTGTAGGCACTACAGGGCCAGTGGTATGGACCTGCCAAAAATGAGTTATGGGGCACCCACTGAAATAGCCATTTCCCAGAGCTATGCTCTGTCAAGGAGAATCATTACAGTCAAATATTTCAAATTACTTTCATAGCCATATCACTGAGACTGAGTCCACTTGACTTTAGTAAATTGTTAAGTAGGTTTTCAAAGCCTGCTGTATTTTAAACGTAAAACTTACTGACTTGATCATCTTTCTTCTAATTACAGTTAAAGAGAATCAGCTCTTCTTAAGTTGATTTTAAGTAGTCGTTTCTCAAGTGTTTGAAGCAGTCAACCAGCACATCGGGAGGTACTTGAACATTCCCATTAGTAAGGCATTTGTTCTTTAATCTGTGTTTGGGTGGTTAGTCCCCTGTGGTGCCATGCTTGCAAGAACTGTTTACATTTGTGATTACATCACAGTGCTCATTGTTCCTCTGCAGACCTTCTATGGGACCTCTGTCTAATCTCTTTAGTAGCTGTTCCACAACAAAGGGATGTGTGATGTAAATCACTGCGTATGCTCCCATCCTTTTCACGCTACTTCAGTACAGTGTTGTATTTCTTATTCTTGTGTGTCCTTCATTTATTATTTAGTCTCCATGTATATAAGATTGTCCACTGTCTGTATCCATGTATTGTGAGCATCAGTACTTTAGATTCCTTCAGTTTGTTGGCCTTCATTATTACACAGATTTCATATCAAGTCCCTTGGACAGATTTGGCATAGTCCTTCCATTGACTGACAGCTATATGGCCACTGTGTTTATCCACAGTAGTACTACCTCTTTCCCTTGCCGTTCATCATTATCTGCTTGTTAAGTTCCTTTAGCCATAGCTATATCCCACATTCCCTTGTGTTATACCTTATACAATTTTCTCCCATCATTTTTCCCCAGTTCCTTCATCAAACAGACTTCAGCCATGCTGACCTCAGTCCCAGTTTATCTTGTAAATGAAGATCAGATACTTGGTTTTGCTTTGTTTTATGTTTAGAGCCTTTGGGAAGAAGGGTCATGTGCAGATTGAGGTGGGTGTGTAATGAAGGTATAACCAGCTGACTTAAATATGCCTGCCCACTCCACTTGGTATCTGACTCCTACCCTCCAAGTCTACTCCCTCCCTCAGTAGGTGGGCTCTTATGGACTTTACAGTCTTACTAGATTTACAGGTACTGTTAGGGGGGTGGTAGGGTTCTCTTACACCATCACCTACTTATAGCTAGGTATCTGTTGAAGAGTCTTCCTCAGTTGGGGTTTTAGTTGAAGAAGTTCGATTGCAGGGGAAAGAAGCCAGCCCTTTAGAAATTCTGCTGGAGTGTAAATAATAGCTACTGATTGACTCGGGCTGTCTGTTACAGCTAGGGCTGCTTGCAGCATGATGTGAAAACTCACGGATTAAAATAAGATTGTTTTTTGCCAGGGGGTATAAATAGCAGGTGTTTAGAACTCCATCATGTACAGACATTCTTAGCATTTAGACTTGGCCTTTTGAAAGTTTATTAGCTTTGAATTTATTACGCCATTCTGACCAGGAACATGCAGGAACTGCATGTATGTATATCTTTATGCATACGCAGACACTGACGCTTATGTTTATTTCAGGACTCTGAAATTAATGGCATTCTAAGTGACTAATGTGGATAGTAACAGAAACATGTAGTAGATCACCTCAGACTGAAATGTTTCTGGCCTGAGTTTCTGATGACCAAGTTTACTCAGGGAAAGTTTTCTGCTGTCATCCACTGGGATGAAGAGGGTGAGAGAAGTGGTATGGTTTCCCTGGCTTGCCTTCCAAGAGTTGTCCAGATGGGTCTGCCTTGAGCAGCCAGGAAGGGTTTAGAGGACTTGCAGGGTATGAAGGGAGAACCAAGTATTAGTTTTCTGTCTGAGAGCAAGGAAGTGACTCTACCAGTCATACAGAGACCAGCTTATCCCTCCTTCACAAGAATAACCCTTCATTTCCTATGTTTTGAAATAGGTATCAAGACGACGGCTGTGAGAAAAGGCAATGAATATGTCATAAATGGTGGTAAGATGTGGACTACATCCGGGTGTCAAGCGGACTGGATGTGCCTGCTGGCAAACACCAGTGAAGGACCTCCCCACCGAAATAAATCTCTCATATGTCTGCCGATGAATCTACCCGGTAATAACACAGAACTCTTTGTCTTCTAATTTGATTTCATTGGTGGTTTTGTATATGCCTAATAGAAGAAGGAAAGGTGTTTGACAGAAAGGACTGCACCCATAAATGCTCTTCTAAGTTAGGTGGTTTACTGTCATACAAAGTTGGTTCTGAAATGCATTTGCACACTTCCACAAAAAAGTAAGGGACAAGAGGAAACAAGAAAGAAGTTAAATATTTTGCAGACTTCAGCCTGTGACTCCCAAATAATTTTATATGGAGAGTCCTTTTCACCAAAAGTAAATTTATAAATATTCTTCAGATATATTTTTATGGGAATATTTCATAACCTTCTGTGAGAATGAATAGACAAGTCAAAGCCAGGGACAAAAATAATGCCTCAAAGAAATCATTAAAAATAGAGCCAACATGGGTTTTTTGAAAGTTATAACATCCAGTGTCTTTCAGTTTTAGAGAAGTTCGACAAAACTTTTATCTTGGTTTTCTGTCCCCAAAAGGCATGAAGACGCAAATGGTATGCAAAATAAATAACATGTTACCCTGTTTACATAGATCTTTGCTACATATGAACTATATGTAAAATGTTCTTAAATTATCTTTCCAAAATAGCGTTAAACTCTTTCCTGTTTTGTATGAGGATTGGGGAGCAGAATATATACTTCTTTTTTCAATGAATGGAGAAGTATTTTTAAGCTTGCTGTCGTATTTCTTCAGAAGATACTGAAAGTGATTCTCAAACATGTAAAAATAGAAAGATAGAGTTTAGAGATTTCAAACTTGGGAAATACCTGCCAAAACAATCTTATCCCATATGCCAACACCTGCCTCCCAGGAGCCTACGGGCAGTATCTGACTCCATTAGGGTGGGTTTACTGACCAGCTGTATTGAATACCAGAAGGATGCGATACTGTGCTGTGATTGTATTGTGTGGATGGTCCTGATCTTCCTCTGATAACCGTCCTCCACCACCCAACCTCGTGGGCTTGCTGAAGAAAGTGCAGGCATACCCAGGGTGCTTCATGGCTGTGGTCTGCAAAGGGATCTTTTTGCCAGGGCGCTACTATCACTATCAGTTTAAATTACAAAAAGAGTCTCAGTTAAATGTGGGCTGGAGTGAAAGTTTCAAAGATCTTGGAAGTAGAGATTTTTTGAAAAAGACGACTAGTAATTTGGGTGAAGATGCTGAAGAAATACATCCTGATCTAAGGGTAGAAGTTTCAGTGGTACAGTCCACACAGTGTCTGTTCCTGAGTAGTCTGCAGACCTTGCAGCAATAATGTGCTGTATGCATAAAGGACATCGTTCAGAGAGGATACAGTCAAAGTTATGTTGGCAAGGATCTTTTGCAGTTTTAATGCCTGTTCAAAAGTTTTGAAACTTTTTGGGGTTTCACTAATTTTTAAATATTTAAAATTATGTAATATATTAATTTATTTAATATATAATGTATAATATATTTCAACACATTTTAAATATATCATATTTAATATATAATAATGTATATTAAGGTATTTGTATATGAATATAAAATATTTTTGTTCATTCAATTTGGAGTATTTTACATACAAAATATATGTCATTATCAGCGTTTCACATATAGGGACACCACCATGGCTGTGAAGTGAAGGTCCATATGTTCACTTAATGGATCAGACTGAGAACAAAACCCAGGTCTCCAATGTTGCAAAAGAGGGTGATGAGAGCTACTTCAGGGAAAGTCTTGTAAGTGAATTTCAGTATGGAGTAAGTCAAGAAAGTAAGTGAGTTGCCTTGGGAATTAAGCAAGTTCTGAGTGTGTTGTGAGTTTCTACAACCTCTGCTCATACGAGACAGGCTTTGAATGGGAGCTCACAGAAAGTGGACCTGAGCTGCTTCACTAGTTGTTGGCTTTGTCCTTATTGATAAGTGGTGAGTGAACATGTAGCTCAGAGCCAGAATCTCCCTGAATTTCCAGGTAAACTCACTTTTCAGCCATCTGCATGAAGTCCTTCTTGTGATTTTTCATGAAAGGGTCAGAGTGCAAATGCAGTACTACTTCTCTGAGATCAGTCTTCCAAAAACAACAAAGCAGGCCAACCCACTGTTCAGAGGCAAATCAAATATACAGGAATTGACTTGGAGGTTTTCAGCTACTTTGCTTATTCCAAAAAGACAGGTGAGTCATTGTAGCTTTAGGAGGGATGTTGTTAGGTCACACAGCCTATACGCAGACCTTCTTTACCTGAAGTAAAAGGATTTTGAGTAGAAAAATTGCCTGAGTCTCCTGAAGCTGATCTGCAGAAGTGTAGAAGTCTTCCTAGAAACAAAGATTTAACTCCGCAAAGCGTATACGCTTCCATTCTTCTGTGTGATACAGATACTGACCTCCAAAATGGTCACTGTACCAAGATGGGTGACCTTTTGAAATGAAGTATTGAGACGGTTGATTGTGCTCTGTGGGTGGGTCATACCAGAAGTGAGGTTTCTCAGGAAGACAGAGGAAAAGTATGAGAAAGGCTGCCATTTGACACAGATGTGAGGAGGAAGCTCCAGCTGTTTTAATACATCCTAAGGATGTCTGTCTGCCAGAGATTGTGCTCCTTGGAGGGCAGCAGACCGAGACTGTACAGGAAGTGTCTGGAGGACATCGCTGAATGATGCACTATCAAGCGTCTGTAGATGTATGTGTGTCAAAGCTCAAGAACAAGTGCAATGGGGAATGAGTGTGTTATGTCTGACAACTGCTGCAATCACCAGCCTATATGGCAGGGTAAGGAAGGGATCCAGGGCGCAGTGGTAACTCATTCCTTGCTAGCAGCTGGAAGGACATGGGAGACTAGTCCAGCATTTTTTGTGAAAATATTGGTTTGTATTTGTATAATGTGGTGATAAAAAAAAAGAAAAAAGTTCCAAGTCTGAAAGCACTTTATTAACTACAACAACTGGTAATTTAGTGGAGATATGAAGCAGGATTTGCTGCTTCTAATTTTCGGTGTGTACAGTATGTGGTCTTGGGTGAAGCAAATCACGGTCTAGATTTGGCAGACACTTCTGAATACATTTCTCGTAAAGGGAATTTGGATAATGGCAGCGTGGATTCACAGTAGATAACCAAATTAGGTGAATAGTCCTCATACTAATGATGTCTTTAAAAAAGAGCTTAATTGCTCATATGGTGAAAGAGAATCTAACAAGTTGTAAAATGTCTATCTGTAAGATATATAGACAAATGGCTTGCAGCCCTAATCTGATAACTATTTGTGCACTGGTTTGTCCTCTGAGTGCTCAGATAGTGCTAGGGTAGATGGCAAGGAGAAGATAATAAAGCGAAGAGCATCCAGGAAAGAGGAAAGAGCGTGTTTCTCAGGCTGCAATTTAAAATGTGCTTCTTTCCAATTGTAATGGCACTAAATGGTGTCAGGAGAGAGTGACTGCCTTTCTCTCAAGATAGAATATAGGAAATAAAAGAGATTGTCAGAAAGCTAGAAGAGTGGAAGAAAATGAAAAATCAAAGATACCTGGGAAGAACTGCCCAGGAAGAGGTATAGTAATCTATCTCAGTGATACTGGTGCAAGTAGCACAGCTGGCTCTGTTAGAGCGATTTTAGTAAGTCAGGCACTTGGCCTTGCTAGATTGAGATTTGTGTGTTATTGGATGGCTTGTGGTTTACTTAATACAGACAAACTCCAGGAGTTACCTGGGCAGATGATTTCTACTGCTGCTGGTAGTTTTTAGTACACAGTACCCCTTATGAAGAGAATGAAGATAATTACACTAAGTAAAGGAAGATTTTGATGCCCATATTGTAGCCAAAGAGATGATTATGTATCATTGTCTTAAAAAAAGAGAAAATGTAAAGCACATGCTAGCAACAGAGGGGGCACTACATGCAGCTGATGCAGTTTTGCCTCCTTCTGAGTGAGAAACATGAATTAATCTAAGAGCAAGTGAAACTGGTAAGGCACAACAAAGGGGGGATGCTGCTGGATTAAGGAAACTTAAACACACAACCCAATCTGGAAGAAGTATGGATAACACATTTAGCTCCTCTAACCAAACCTGTAAGAGCTTTCTTCAGTAGTTGTTGCTGTATGTGGATCTAGGGAAATACACAACAGGATTGATTTAGCAATATAAAGAACTGGCAGCAGTTGTACTTTTTCCAGCAGAGTCCTTAGTAAATCACCCACTAATGAGCAGTAAGTGCATCTTCATATGGGTGAGGAGCAGTGATTGCATAAAACCAGCTGGAATTCATCCGAAGACATGATCTCTCGAGACTCTCAAAGAAACCAAGCAGCAATATTCCAATAGGAAAAGATGTTCCAGAAATCATTTGGGCCTGTAAATGTTTCAGTGTGTGTTTTGTTTAGCTCTGATTTTCATACAGAAACAAATGACAAATGCTTTTTCGGCATGACTGGGTGCAAATTGCTGGATAATTTTCTACCCAAGAGTCAAAAAATTTTTATACAGCTGTCCTGATTTTCTTCCTGCATTGAACAGATATCAAAGCAAGTATTCCTAACACATAATCTGTTTATAGATTGGCTGGTGGAGAAAAGACTTGAGTGGAAGGTGTGGAAGTCTATGTGGACCTTATTCTGAGAGCAGTCTTGGCATTTGAAAATAGTGTTAGTATTTCATCTCTGTGGAGAGATGAAACTTTCCATAACCTTATTCAATGCAGCCAGAGAGAGTGAATTTGAAGGAATGACTGCCAAGTTCTTCTGCCTGCAAAACCAAAGTAATTTTCACACGGCTGAAGGCCTCCTGTTGGTAGAAGTTGAGGTGTCTATATTAGTTCAGAAAGAGATGTTCACCGAAAGCCGTGAAAGGGAGCAAGGTACAAACAAATACAGAGAGGGACCACAATAATCTGTGCGGTGACCAACTCCTACTAAGCCATGGTAGAGAATAGTAGAGGATTAGAAAAAAAAAATAGAGAGGAAAATATTACCAGAATATGTCCTCATCGCAAAACTGGTTAGAATACCATGTATGTGGGTAGTAAAATGTTTGGTTTTCTGCAAAGACATATATGATGATTTGAAGGACTGTTTTTCTATGTATATTGACTTGGCAGATGTAATCAGTATGTTTTGCACAAATCCTCATACCTGGTTGTGGGGCTCAGTTTATCTCCGAAACATTCTTGACTTCCATCCCAAATGTTCGCATTAGCCCCAGAGCAACAAGGAGGTAAAAACTGAAGACAAGGGAATTGCCACAAAGAATCAGTGGATGTCTATTAAATTCTCATGGCACAGTGGTAAGGCATGCTTGCATCTGAACAACAGCAAGAAAGAATGTGTAGCTAGGAAAAAGCAAAAACCAGGAAGGAGTCCTACCTGATGTGACTAGGTTGCCGAAATCTTATGTGGCCAAACCTGAAGGAACAGGGTTCATCTCTAACAGACCATCGCGTGTGGGGTCAGAGTCAGTGCTGTGTAAGAGAGGTCTGTGGGGAAGTAAACCCTCTTCACAAGCATGTCCACTTGAAAACTCAGAGGAATTAATTGTGATCATCAAGAACTCTTCTATGACTACTTAGATGAACTAAACAGTATTGTGTAGGCCATCATAAAATACAGTTTTAGCAAAATTTGGAGTTGATAAGGAATTGTTGGATGTTTGCAGCAGTTCTGAATTTGAGTCTGTTTTTTTATTATTAGGAAAAAGCAGTGTGGTGTGGTTATAAACTCTGTCTCCTACAGGTACCAGAAAAAATCAGGATAGGCTACAAAGAGGAGGATAAATGTAGAAGAGAGGGAAGGAAGAGGATTTCCAGGAGGAGAAATTCTCTAGTTGCACCTTAAAACATAGCTCTGTTTTTGTCATTATTAAATATTTCTCTACTGTTTCACAGCAGTGCAGGCACTCAGCAAATATTGCTAAATTGAATTCCAGCATTTTATTACAGTGCACTAAAAATGAAACATAAGCAAATAAAGATTGCATTGTTTCAAGACATGCAGAAGTAAGATTATTACTGCTGGTAAACAATTATTATTTGGGGACATAATGAAAAGTGGGACCTTTACAATTGCAGTTTCTGTTTGATGGTTAAATAAAATGGAAAGACTCTTAAAAATACGATGTGGGCCATTTTACTCTTAAATTCCAGAATACTGTTAGGTTTTTTTCCTAAAGGTAGGTTTCACTGTAGTCTTGGCACATACCTTCACATCTGTAAACTTTGCTTTCTTAAAATGCTGTACTTGTACATAATGCTTCTATTTTTTGTGACCTTTCCAATACCCCTTTTTCTTCAGGCATTCAGATTGCTAAAAAGATAGACAAACTGGGCATGAGGTCATCAGACACAGCTCAGATCTTTTTTGAAGACGTAAGGGTCCCCAGCAAAAACCTCATCGGTGAGGAAGGAAAGGGTTTTACGTATCAGATGTTGCAATTCCAAGAAGAGCGGCTGTGGGGAGTAGCCACTGGTAAGTCATCATTTGTGATACTGGGGCCTGGCCGGGACACAGGTCACCCTTTGCATGACTAACACCACTTTCCTTTTATTGTAAATTCCAACAACCTCATATATTCTGTTTCTGTCATAGCCTAGATATAGACAACCTTCCCTTTCTGTAGGAAAACTTGAAATAGAAAATATTTTATGAGGCATCACAGAGGCTGGGTTTGCCTTGTTTCTTTTTCTTGGTGCTTTTCTGCTGATAAGAAAATACCATATCATGTTATGTCTGCTACAAATATAGTACAAAGGCTATCAAAATACTGGCATGAAATAGAAGGACAGTGACTTTTCCTGTAGCACAATAAGCTATGATGTTTATCCTGGATTTTAGAAAATTAACTTAGTGGCTGTGTAAAGTGGTTCTTACAGGATGTAAGAGCTTTGTTTTGCAGATCTCTCTTACCTCTGTAAATTTTGGACATAAGTGGTACAGCAGCAAATTCCTTTCCCTGAAGTTATGCTGTCACAGAGTTCCTGTTACTCTGAACTCAGGCTATAGTAAAATCCACATATTTGAGTTACACGGATTCTGGATATTCCAGGTAACCACATCCAAGTCTGGATTGTCCATTTTCAGTATCCTAACCTTCCCTCCCACCCTACAGTGTTTGCTTCTTCAACTTAAATATAATGTGGTTCACTGTGAGAAGATTGGTCCTCTTTAAGTTTAAGGGTTGTATAAATAATCTCACCATGTTTTTGCTCCTGTGCATACTTGTCTGTTACTGTCTGTATGAGACTGGGGAATCAGGAACTCTAAGAAGGGGTTTTCTGATTAAGTGACAAAATAAAAAAATCAATCCCTGTTGTGGGTTAATCCCAGACCAAATATTTTAGAGTTCAAATGCTTTAAAAAAAAATCTTTGGTTTGGGCTAAAATTCTTAGTTCAGCGTGAGATAAACAGTTAAAGTGAAAGTAGTTTTAGCAAAGAACAGGAGGTTAGACTTGCAAGATCCCACTGCAGACTCGGGCAAAGAGGAGACATGGTCTTCCTGCTGGTCCTGCTTTAATTGGGACGTACACGGACTGCAAGGACATACAGTGTACGCTTTTATGCTCAGTTTGAAGTTAAACAAAACAATCAGAAACTCTGGGTTGCAGTGATACTCCCCAGGCAGCAGAGTAGCCCGCTGCATTAGTCATGCCCCAGGCAAAAGTGACTCGCACTGACAGCATCAAAACACAAAGCCTGGCAGGTTAGATCACTCCTGTTAAAACCACTGGTAGCTTGGTACTGTCCAGCCTTGCACAACTGCCTGGCAGTCACCCTGCTCTTCCAGGAAGTTGGACACCAGGTTTCAATTCTTCTTTTTGCCCAGAACAACACAGCAGGAGCAGGCGAACCCTCGCCCTGGATGAGCGGTCTGGGAAGTGCATTTTGCTCCCCCTGCCATGGCCAAGCAGGAGCCATCAGGGAGGAAGAGCCTTGGAGCTCACCAAGGGAGAGGGAACTGCCTTCTGCAGCGTGGTGGCCAGTGTGTTACACCTGCCTGAGCCCCCTGGTTTTGCTTTTGTCCGCTATCTGTTATAAAATGCACAAAAGCACTGGGAGCAGGGACAAGACCCATGGTTTGGGCCAAGTTGCAAACTTCAGAGGTAACCAGTTGTGGTAAACAAGAAAAAAGGGTAACCGAAGTTCAGAAGGGAGCCTGGTGCTTGGTAGATGCAGATTGTTACACCATGACATCTAGCAGTTAACTCCCAGTCCTGCAAATGGTTTAACCTGCGTTCAACCACAAGTGTTTTGCTGAAGGCTCAGATGTGCAAAGCTGTGGACATGCCTTCAGTGGTTTTGTGATAAGGTCTGCATGTGTAACCCTAGTCCTCACTTCTGGTCCGCAGAAGGACATTTCTGTTCTTTCCCAGTTCATGACTATTCATGTGACATTTAAAAGCCGACTGATGATTTTCAACACTTTAGGGACCAGTCCTAGCATTCTTGCTTTCACTGCTTCCTAAAACTTGGAAGAGGCAGTTGAATGCCATTCTTTTCTTTTCTTCCTTTTTGGGTGTTGTTTTGTTTTGTTGTGTTTGGGGGGGTTTGTTTTGGTTTTAGTTTTTATGTATTTCTAGTATCAAGTATCATGTGCTTCAGCCTTCTCTTTGTTTATTAATTATCTTCTTTGTGGCCAGATTTCAGAATGTGTGGGGAGTTTCCTTCCTTCTTCACTTTTTTTTTTTTCCTTTTAAAACAAATTTTCAGTCAAACAGATTTAAAATATAAATGGAAAACTAATTTCCTGGAATTGCAAAATTTGGTCACAGGTGTGGCCTTTTCTTCCAAGTGACACGTTACCAAAGGCATTGGTAAAAGTCACTGTGTTTCTTGCTTCATCGAAAGAGAGGAGCTGCCACGTATCTCTCCCACGTTGTGACACTTGGTAAACACCGTCCACTTGTGGACCTGTTGCACTGATCACAGGAAAAGAATGTTGCTATGGCAAGAAAGCAAACGGTTCTTTTGTGAATTGCTTAACTTGGAGGTAAAAAGGGAGTTCAGCGTGTGTGAGAGAGCACAATGGCACTTTTTCTAATGACTTCTATCTGCTCCTGTAGTCTCAGTTTTATAAGCACCATTGAGTCACGGACAGTAAGCAGGATGACAGATCCTTTTGCATGGGCAATGCGTGTCCTTAAGATACAGATTGCTTGGCTTGGAGCTCACTGTATATCTCACTAGAGAGTGATCAGCCACAGCCTAAGAAAAATATACTAACTTCCTTTGGTTTTGAGAGGAGATGTAGCAAGGCAAAGTGTATTTACAGTGAGCAGAAGTTTCAAGTGGAAAAATGTAACTTGGATGGAGGTACGAGAAGATTATTCTGCATCTGGCAACTTCAAGTGCTTTCACAATACTCAGCGGTGTGGTTCCTTAGGCTGCCCTAGAGTGACATTTCCTGCACGTGCTGACAGTTAAAACCCATGGGGCCAAGTTTGTCTGAGGATGTGGAGAACATTGTACAACAAAAGAGGAAACAAATATACAGAAAAAAAAAAAAAAAGTTCAGAGAGAAAATGAGTTTCACTGTTAAGAATGGCATTTCTCTGTACTTACATGACTGACCAAGTATTTTGTGCTGTTACATTGTGTAAGGCTGTTGGCAGTCATGGTATTCATGACGTGCTGCATTTCATTGCTGTTTGCTGCACAGCTAAGCTTTGCCATGTTAGCTGTGCATCACAGAACGGTTTGGGTTGGAAGGGACCCTTAGAGATCATCGTGTCCAACCCCCTTGCCATGGGCAGGGAAATATTTCACTAGACCAGGTTGCTGAAAGCCCTGTCCAATCTGACCTTGAACACTTCCAATGATGGGGCATCCCCAACCTCTGGGCAACCTGTTCCACGGCCTCAGCACCCTCATCTCATTATAAAGAATTTCTTAGGATCATAGAACGGTTTGGGTTAGAAGGGACCTTAAAGATCATCTAGTTCCAACCCCAAAACATTCTTCCTTATGTTCAATCTAAACCTACCCTCTTTCAGTTTAAAACCAGTGCCCCTCGTCCTGTCACTACAGGCTCTGGTAAAAAGTCTCTCTCTGTCTTTCTTATAAGCCCCCTTTATATATTGAAACGCTGCAACAAGGTCTCCCCAGAGCCTTCCCTTCTCCACACTGAACAACCCCAACTCTCCAGCCTGTCTTCATAGGAGAGGTGCTCCAGCCCTCTGATCATTTTTGTGGTCCTCCTCTGGACCTGCTTAAGCAGGTCCGTGTCTTTTTTGTACTGTGGACTCCAGAGCTGGATGGAGTACTCCAGGTGGGGTCTCACCAGAGTGGAGTACAGAGGAAGAATCACCTCCTTTGTCCTGGTGGCCATGCTTCTTTTGATGCAGCCCAGGACTGTCCTGAGAAGATTTCCTCTGTTTATTTCTGTGTGCAAATGGCAGTTCCAGGAATAAGCAGAAGGGGGGTGGTGGCAGCTAAGGGAACAGGAGGGTGGATCAGCTGGGGCAGGAAGGAGATAGTGAAGCAGAGAGGCAGACACTGTGAGAGCAGTTTTCTCAGGTCCCCCACTCCCAGCCCTGATGTGCGGTGACAGCCTGAGCAGAGATGGGCCAAAACCCCTTCATGATCTTCAGCCCTTTTGCAAGCAGGACCGAAACAGCTGCTGTTCTCTTCCTTCCCACGCAGTCCTCTTCCTGCTTCCTCTGTGCTGTTTCCCGTCTCTTTCCCTGGTGCTGGATACCACACGAGTCATGCTGGAGCACCTTGCTCTGACAGACCAACACAAGACTAACCCTTGTCCTTATCTCTCCCACCTCCCTTCTGCTCTCCTAGCACTGTCATGTACTGTTTAGTCTCCCTCCCAGCAGCTCAGACTCAGCTGTGTGCTTCCCAGGTATCAGTTTGGGGGCAAGGGACCAGAGATGCCTAGGCACTTCCTGCTCTTTCTTTAGCATCTTTCAAGCTGGAGACCGAAGACATACAAGTGAAAAAGCTGTTAGTGTTACACATGCCACAGTGTTGTGTTACATGGTCCTTTGGAAGAATAAGCATGTTTCTCTGTGCAAGAGGTGTCCCTGAAAACAGCAATTTATTGTCCTGTCCAGAAAACCAGCATTAGGGTGGCAACATAGTGTATTAACACAGGAAATAAAGAGCTATTGTATATGCTCTTTTGAAAAATAAGCATTGAGGCTAGTTGTTTGAGAAAGGAGGGGAAAATATTTAAGGAATGAGAAAAGCTGATCACATTATGGAATGTGGGGACAGCATGTGAAAAAGAGCGCTCTGTGGAAGAACTGGTGAATGATCACGGCAGTGGGCAATTGGTGGGATGCAGAGTCTGCATATGAGTGCAGTATAGGGATGATGTTTAAATAGAGGTGATCTTGAAAGTGATGCGAAAAGGAATATGGCAGCACACCAGGCTCCTGTAAGGAACTGTCATGTGAGTAACTGGCAGGTGGGAAAAGGGATTTTGTAGTAGTCCAGGGTTTGGTTGTATTTTGCATTTCAGATTTCAGAGTGTTGTGGTTTAGATTCTAAATGTGAATGGATGTGGTTATGCATATTTTGAAAAGAGAAAACGTGACCCTTCTCATACAGATGGATTTGTGAACTCTCTCCCTCTCCCTACTGCTTGCCATAGTGACGTGGGTCCACATTTGCCAAACAAAATTCTCCACAAATTCAGCACCTGCTGCTATCCTAGCTAAGCTGAAAGAGACTGATAGCCTAGCCCTTCACTTCAAGGCTGGTTTGCCTTGGCAAAGAAACTTTTCCCTTTTCTTCTTGTTTAAAACAGGGTATTTCTAAGTTTCCTTAAAAAGTAGCAGCGAACTAGTTCTCTTGCTTTAAAGCAGTGTCTGCCGTCTTTCTCACCTGTCTTCCAGCAGTATCCTGTTTTGATTGTTTCCATTAGAAACTGTTTAGCATTTACTTAAAAGTGGCTGTGAATCTTAATGTTTTTCCTTTCCTTTCTATGCTGGGATCTTATCACAGAATGCAGACGTAGTAAGCAGTCTGTTGGTGTTCCTTGATCACTGAATACGTTTCAGCCTTCTCCCTGAAAGCTTCCTTGAATTTGAATTTCTACAGCATTTCACAGTCAGCGTACTGTCTGCGTTCCAATTTTCTTTTGGGATTGTAACAGACCTTCAGGACACAGGTAGCATGGAAAGCAGGAGTTGCCACAAGCTTTTTCTAGGGCCCCAAGTTTACGTACTCATCATTACGTACTGCTTTCTGTGACTTTCCTTCCCTCCTCCCCACCCCTCTTCACTCTTCTCTGAGTTTTGGCAGTTTGGGGCTCAGGTGAAATAGGGACAAAGAGGTCTTCAAGGTACAAGGAAATATCAGGTGTTTTTCAGAATTGAAACTGCACCCAAACTGAGCGTATGGAATAATTTACTTTAGAAAGCCAAATGTATTGTCTGTACAACGTGAAAAAACATCTTTTTCAATAAGAAGAAAAACAACAGAGCTGGCTAAAATGATGTCTTGTTCTGTGCTTTGCTTCTTCAAGTCCTGACACCGCTGGAAACGATAATACAAGAAACTATTGACTACACTCGCCAGCGGAAAGTGTTTGACCAGTCCGTCCTGTACAACCAAGCTGTGCATTTCCGCCTGGCCGAGCTGGCAACTGAAGTGGAGCTCCTTCGCTCGCTGCTGTACCGCACCGTGGGTGAGCTCCCACATCTGCCTTCCCAGATGTGCTTCTTTATGCAAAGAACGTTGTCAGGCTAAAGGAACATGGGGAGGTGATTGCCAGAGAGGCAAGCTGTGATCAGTGACTGTGTGTGTANTTTGTTTTTTTTTTTTTTTTTTTTTAGCTCTCTATGTGGAAGGCAACGATGTGACAAAATTTGCTTCCATGGCTAAGCTAAAGGCAGGTCGTCTGGCTCGTGAAGTGACTGATAGCTGTCTCCAGTTTTGGGGAGGAATGGGCTTCACCAGTGAGGTTCTGGTGAGCAGGTTTTACAGGTAAGCGAGTGGTGAAAATAGGAAATGGCTTTACTGAAATTTGGCTGCTTAAATGTCCCGCTAAAAGATCACCCGGTTGAAAAGGGCACTGGCTCCTAGCTGGTGTGAATGGTATTGTTCCACTGAATGGCATGTCACTGATGTACATTGTGGATGCAGGGGCAGTCCCATTGACTTTGTGGTGACATGTGTGAGTGTAAGGACGTAGGCTGACTATTCCTTTGCCAAATCTTGGCTTTGCATTACAACTGTGTAGTTTGAACTACTCACAGCTTAGCTTGAATGTCAGGTGAAATAAGTAAACTCCATGTTTTCCCTGATGGTCCTCTGGTACCTGCGAGACAATAGGACAAGGGAAAAAAGGGGGAAGCCTGAC
>VYZV01003842.1:48139-77500 GCA_013401275.1 Pandion haliaetus | reverse complement strand
ACTGAAAACAGGACCAAAGAAGAAAGTAGCAAAGGAGTGAAAAATGACTGTCAACAGCTGTCTCTTTCCACACTCTTTGTTAATATAAAGAGGTGTCATATCTTTCAGGCTTCTTCATGAATACAAGACACAACTGCTGCATGAGTTCAGCAAACACTCCAGTCAATATGACCCCACTAATACCTAGAGGCAAAGTATCTGACCCGACGAATATGAAAGTTCTTCAGTTTCCAAAAATATGCAGCTCAAGTCTCTTCATAACGGCAGCCAGCATATTGAGCAGTACTTCTAGGCAATGTACCTTCTACTTTGATAATGGGGTATCACATGATCATTGTGTTCGAGCATATCTTTCTCCCTTACATTTGCCTGCAATATCTGGTTTGAGGGGATTGCTCGTCCACGCAGTACAAAATAGTGACTTCCTAATGTTGTTTTGTTAGATAGTTGTGTGACACAAATTGTTGCTCTCAACTCTTCGTCCAGACAGCTTGTGGAATTAATTGAGAATAGTATTTGTGTAATCGCTAACTTTGTTCTGCTCAGATAAATAGCACTCTCTTACTTTTCCTGGCAATAGATGTGTCAGGAAATTTTTAGAGAAAGGTAGAGGCTCTGTCTTTAGGAATTCAAACTGGAAGATGAGAGGAGAAAGAGAAAATGCACATTGCTGCAGGAACAACAGAAACTTCTCTGTTGCTCAAATTTAGACAATGGGAACTGTTTGGGTTTTTTTGGCAGGGGGGAAATGCAGACTCAGTAGAACTGACCAATATCCCCTTTTTTATGTCTTCTGATTATGGAACTACAACTTTTTAAAAAGTTGAAAGCTCTTTGGGCTGTGATATAAGCAACAGATGAGATCAAACCCCTGGAAAGCAGATGAAGCCATCATGTATCTGTAAGTGTCCTTGGCTGTTCTAAAGATAATTGCCTTTCATGATTCCTGTGGAGCTGAAGTAGGTTCTGCCACACATAATAGGAAGATTTGTCTTTCTTAGAACATGCTAAACAAAAATTAGCCGTGTTTCATACATCTGCAGAATGCTAGCCAGGTGCTGTAATTAAATCTTTTTTCTGCATTACTACCATTAGTCAAAGTCAGCAGGAAGCAAAAGAAACAACAAAATACCAGAGACTTTCATTCATACGGAGAGAAAGCCACCTCTGTTCAGGGCAACAACAAAAGGCCCAGCAAACTGGGTCCATCTTAAGACCTTCAGAACAATTATAAACCCTATTGCTTTTGCATTCTGCAGCTTTCTGTTCTGCAGGTCTGGGTAGTTTTCCTTAAGTCTGAAGTACTGAAATACTCACCACTGCCGCTAAGTCAGGTAGATGAGAACTTACCCTCTGGCTAGGCATGAAAGTTCATGATTAGCAACATCCAGCAGTCAACATAGAAATTAATGTACTGAGGTATACCGGCAGAGAAAATATCAGATTAATTTGTTTCTTGCTGGCAACCTTTGACTCATAAATGAGTGTAACAGTTTAGATGCATTTATGTGTGTATGCAGGACTGGATGTACTTGAATATCGATTCAGAGGGAAAAAATCACAATTTAAAGATTTCAAAGTTGCAGGTTCAGAAAGTAGAATTTATGTTTTTGGGGAACAGTGGGCAGAGCTGACCAATGAATGGTTACTTGCATATGACTGAGATTATTTCTGTTTACAAATGGGGGAATGAAGACAGAAGACTGAAACAACTAAGACTGTCAATGTAGCAGTAGAATCTGTACGGTGACCCTGTTCGCAGTTTAGGTGCATTGAAGTTTCTGGACTTATATTGAGTATTAATTTGGTTTCAAAATTTGCAGATTGAGTGTTCATTTATTTGAGTCACCACAGAATGGCACTTGGGAACACCATGAAGCCAAGTGACCAGGAGCTAGCAATTTCACTGCAACTTCCGATTAGTCTGTCTGAATGTAACTGTGCTCTCTTTGTAAATCTTTGGTGACTTCCACCAGCAGCTACATTCTCCAAGAGCTCAAAATGTCAACACTTGTATCAGCTTCTCAGTTCCTCCAGAAACTGGAAGTGTTTATATGGGTGTGTGGCTGAACATAAGCAATCGGAACAATCGGGAAGTGGGAACCCAACCAGATCCTAGATTCTGAAAGAACTGGTATGTAATGCAGAGCCAGTCTATAACCTTAATCCAACTCCCCTGTTAAAATTATCAGTCTCGTGGACATTCTACTCTATTCACTAAATCAACTGAATAGCTTTAATTTACAAGCAAAAGAAATCAGCTTAAAATTTTGGGCATCTTAAAAACATTTTTATTAGATTATATAACCAGTCATGTGAACAGAAATGTATGGAAAAAGGCAACTTAAAATTATATGCTCACATAAACTATATAAATTATGTAAAATAGTTGTGTGCCTAAAAAGATCCAGGCACATATATTCTGGCTGGTATTGTGACTGGGATATCCAGTTATCATGGAGTGTTATTCCCACTCTTGGGCTGGTTGCTCTGGGTTTTTGTTGATGATGGGAAGTTCTTAAGGGTGCCATTCCCTTGTAGCCCAGAGCTCACACTGATTGTTGATGGTGAGCAATAGTCTCATTCAGTGGCTGCTATCATGTCACAATATCCCTCCTAATTTAAGCAGAGAAAGAAAGAGACTTCACTGTTTGTAGTAACACTTGAAATGTTTGTTTTCTTTAGGCATGTTCCCACTGGTTTAAATGTTCTCATTACTGCAACCAGCTATGATGAGTTACTGCTCATCATAGTCACCTCAGATTTCATCTACCAATTGCAGGCATGCAGGAGACTACAACATACCTGCTGTTTGCTAGAAACGCCTCTGAGACTAGACAATCTTATGGTCCTATTTTCTCTCCTGTATTTGGGTTGATAAGTGTTTCCAAATGCTTCTGGTCCTCAGAAGTCAATCAATAGAGTCTAAAACTTGACCTCTGAACGCTGAATGTTATAAGAAAAGATATTTTTGTGGAATCTGGGAGTCTTTGGATTTGATCCATCAAGTGATGAGTTAGAGGTAGCTCAATTATGCTTCAGAGCTCTGATGGAGGATATGGAGTACTCCTTCTATTGTGTGCCATTTCATCACGTGGTACTAAATCATCAAACGCACGTACTGCTGGTGCACAGGAAACAATAAATAATGGGCACAGTCTGAGCGGTGCATGGCAGCGCAGTGCATTCAGGAGCCACAGGGGCTCCAGACTGGAGGTATAAAAGAAATCTCCTTTGAAAATCATTGTAGAAAAACAATTAGCAGTGCTCCTCTTGTACCAAGTTGATTTATTGCACATTGGATATGCATCTGTCTGGCAACAAGCAGCACATATGAACAATGCTTTCTTTGCTCTTTCCAGAAACCACCTTGCTTCACTGAGATTTGCGGAGACCTCCCACCGAGATGCTAGTATGTAGTGAAGTCTGTCTGATGAAGGCATCCTTACTGGTGAGCTGCCAGGTAAGCTCCAGCTTGGAAAAAGAGTTTGAAAAATATCCTTTTTTGCCTACAAGGAAATTCATGTGCCTCTTTTGTGGTCAGCATCTCAAAATCTATGAGTAATGGATGCTGCAGATGAAGCAAGCTGGCAATCCCAGCCACCGTTTTGTGCAGACTTTGAAAATGCACATGCAGTGACTTCAATTTTCTGCACAATTCAAAAAGTTTCACGTCTTCTACATCCACATTTAAATAACTCAAACCTGTACATGGCACTAAAGAAATATCTTTCCTGGCCCCATTGTTGCTTTAGACTTTCGGACTACACTGACAGCTGAGCAGGTCTGCAGTATCCATCCCGCCTTAGAGACAAAACACCACGCTCCAAGGAAGCTCCCAAAGGTGGATGTGAGTCCCTTTCATATGCCTCGTAGCTGAACTTGGTTTGTGCTTGCCACTGTAAGGAAGGCATGAATTCAGGTTAAATGCTGTCGAAGTAACCCCGCAGTTATCACAAAGGTGTACATACAAAAAATTCAGCCTTTGCCCAAAATTTTGGAAAAATCAAAAAGCAGTAATAATGTAACAATAAGATCAAGTAATGGTACCTCCTGCTAGACATTTTGTTTAATGGTCTTTTATATGAAGAGACCATTCAAATGTGGAATGAAATATTCAAACACTCAGGCCTAAGACTTCAGTTTAGTTAAAAGCCTACAATTACTCACTGTTCATTCATTACATATCATCTGCTAATGCAGAAAGATGAAGTGCCTCAGGATACATGAGGGACGTGTTTGACTGCATGTAACACACTAGCCAAATCAAATCTTTGTAGTGCTTTGTAACAAGCAGCAGTACAGAGTAGCCTGATGAGGAAAGCTGTTGGCATTTTGGATCAGCAGTGGCAAGACCTGGGACAGGAATGAGATGGGAAATAACAAGCAGCAGCAGAGCAACAGTAGCGGTCATGCTGAGTGGTGTTGTAGAAGGCATGAGCTGAACTCACCAGCAACCATGCACAGTCATTCTCAACCACAAGGGTTCTATGATGATGGTAAATACTTTGGTTGCTAGCAATAGAGCAGAAACCTGTTATAATAAATACTGTGGAGACAGTGGAAAAGATAAATGTGTTGCAGCTTGTTTTTCCTTTGGGGAAATAAACTAGAAGAACAATGTGCATGGCCTTGCCTGAACTTCACCTCTTTTTCCATCAGGAAATGTTGTCCTGAGTTTCTCTGAGGACTTCAGGCACTTACCTAGGATTCTGGACATCTAGTAGTTTAAACAGAGCTGAAGGAAAACAGCACATGTACAGTATGTTAATAAATTCTGGACATAGTGGTGTCATTTCACATGCTGCCTGCAACCAGAGTCAAGTACAGTAGTTTTATTAGAGGGAACAGAGCAGTTACAAGCCTGCAGCAGCTTCAGGAATCTGTGACACCACTGCTAATCTTATCTGTGCTACTTGCAACTTAGACACATGCCTTTGATGTATGCTATTGTCCAAGGTCCTATAGCTCACAGATTGAGTTTCTGTTATTCCTGTGCTATTTCCATGAAAGACTTACCCAAAACACATAAAATAACCCCATGGCTTACAAGCAGCATATTGTCCACAGAACCTGCCGATGTTGATCCTGTCTGCAGAAAGTTAAAATGTTAAAGCTGAAGCTGACAGGTCAAAAATCTAACATTACTCAGCCCTTACTTGCTTAGTACTATTGCCAGAAAACTGCTGGTAGTATCTGCTGGAAAAGAGCCTCTACCTGAGGCTATCTTGTGAATTTTACGGGCAGGAACATCCCAAGAAACAGTGTTTTCTACAGGGAACAGTTTGTTCTGTTTCAGTTGGTAACAAGAGCTGTAGTTTTGTTGAGACCTGTGTTGAAATACTATATCCATGCAAGGGAAAACTATAATTACAATTATACCAGTTCTTTATATCTTGATTATGCTATTCTGTCATCATAATTACTAATACATGCATATTACGAATAAATCTGTAATATTTCATTTAAGCACTGAATTTGGATTTAAATTCCCTGCATCTGCCAGTATGCTGAGCATCACAAAAATGTGGGTATTTGGAAGGTGTTGCTGGGTGCTAAATGGGAAAGCAGTCAGAGAAGCTGGCTAATCCCACTCTTCTGACTGCAGTTACAGCTGCAGCGTGCCCAGTAAAACCTTCCAGAGATTACGTACTTTTTTCCAAGCGTTAACCTTTTCTAAGGCTTACGTATTCTTAGGGGTAACCAAAAATCTTGACAATCACACCAGAAAGAAAAAATCACCACTACCAATGAGGCATCATATTTCTTCACTCTTCCTCCAGTTTTTTATTTCGGGGAAATGTTGGGTCTCTGGTGACAGAGCTCCTATCCAGCCCCTGGGGGATTTTTTCCTGCAATGGTTCCTGTTTTCCCTGCCTCAGGTCTGAGATGCTTAAGGAGGCCCAGGGAAGGGCTGATGCTCTCCTTCTCTGGGTAGTCTTCCACTGCCAGCACTGCTCTTCGAAATGGTGTCCATCACGATGTCTGGTACACCATAGACCGGGCTGCTGTAGCACAGTCACTACATTAAGGGTGCCGCTCCATCCACAGGAGTGGGAGCTAGACTGTGTCCTGGTTGGACCCAGAACTGGGGATGAAGCAGCACAAAAGGCTGGGTTCTGTCTCAGTAATGATTAACTGGAATATCCCTGCCAATACTAAGCAGACTTTTAAACTGAATACAGGCAATAATAATAACGACAACTTATCTCTGGCTAGGGACATTTTGCAACAGGCTCTACTGTGGGTTTATGGATCAATAGGTGCTTATCAGCTCATGGGACAGCCCAGGCTTTTTCTACTTTTGCTGCCATTAATATTTAGTACAACTCACCCGCTGCTGAAAATAGTACTGGAGGGGATATATAAATAATTTCCTATCCATTTTTAATTTACTGTGTCAAATTTTGTCATGCCAACACTTGGCCAAAGTAACCTTGCCTGAGCTAATTGAACATAATGTCAATGAAAAAAGTGGCAATTTTAGAAATGCAGAATGGTGTATTTCTGCAGTGGGACTGTATAATTTTTGACATTGTAATTAAAAAGCAATTACTTTTGCACTGATGCAATTTGTCATGCTGTGCATCCTCAGATCAAAATTAATCATCTCTCAATACATCATCTCTGTGCCACTTATTTTAAGGTAATATTGTGAGACTGTGAACACAAGCAATCCAAACAAAAATCACATGGAATATTAAGTGATTTTGCTCCTCTTTTTTGGAATGTCAATCTTCCCTTTTAGGCTTCAGTGTTCAGTTATATCCCACAACCCATGTACTTGTGCCTTGCATCTGGTTTACTTATCGGTGTCTCCATCTTCCTGGGAGATTGAGTAGAAATTAGGCGTAAACAGAAAAAATTAGTAGAATTATGGTCAGATGGAACATGTGTGGCACTTGAGCAGGGTTAGGACGTTAAAGAGGACTATAGAGCATCAGCAGGTCTACAGCTATGTTTCCTTGACTTTCTGTGCTTCAATTTAGTGTTTAAATTAGGAAGGATCTCAGAGCTTTTTAACTTGCCAGGATTGTTGTTTTTCTCTTGGTAAATGGAGATAGTGATATGTTGATGCTGGTGAGGGCTTTTTGGTTTTCAGGAAAGCTAATAAGTAAAGCTTGAAACACATAATTTGTATTTGCAGGTATATTGCTATGTAGAAAATCTTTCTCTCAAGAAGGTTGGAGTGACAAAATGTCTGGATTAGAAAAGAAAAATCAACTTGTTATAGTTCTCTTAAGATAGAATGTTTGGGCTAATAATTAAAGGGAAAGGTTATTTCGTAATTAATTAACCATGGTAGAATGATAAAAAAGTATTCTGGTGTAAGTCTGAAAAAAAATCTTGCCTACCATAAGGTGTTAATTGATGCCATGATGTTAAGAAAAATAATGTGTGAAGTAGATTAAATGAAAGACATACTTGATAGAGAGGTTCCCTGAAACTTTCCTGCAGCTGAGTATTTTGACCACAATGTCCACCCACTTCTGCTTGTTAGAGTAACAACTGAGTTAGTTTTCAGTAGTAGAGAATCTGAGTCTCGACTTTGCTCCAACAACAAACCTGTGAGTACTTTCTGTAATAATTTTACTATGACTCACCAGTGATAAACACAATAAAAGCAGGAACTGAATTTCAGTCTAGCTGTGTCAATCTAACCCAACAGTCAGCGTGCCGCAGGGGATATAAGATGTCTCTTTGCACTACAAGAATAAGAAAAAATGGGAGAGGGCAAAGTAAAAAGTCACAGATTCTAGCAAATGTATCATCCTGAGATGTTTTCAAGGTTTGATCTCTTTAATTCACCGAAAGAAGAGGGTGAGAATTGTCTGGATTAAGGATTCCTTTCAGGAGGAGAAGCTACCCTTTTCCCCACAAGACAACAGATCTTTAGCACAGGATACAAGAAGAAGAAATTGCTAGAACCTGAATATAGGCAAAGTATAAATTAATTTCCAATAATGGTGCTGAGTAATTACTGGAACAGCCTACCATGGGAACTGTGGATGCTTCATTGCCTCATGTTATCAGAGAGCATGAGGCTCGTGCCTCTCTGCAAAGGTTGCATTATCCTAATGCACAATTTGAGGACAGAGCAGAGGCAAGATTTAGGATGAAACTAAAAAGCTGTAGTGTTCATAAGATTAGTGTAGGTATTATGATAACCCTCATAATCTTAAAATTTTAAAGTATCAACTTATCATTCCTCCCATTCAGGCAGGAAATCTCAAATTTGGAGATTAAATTGTTTGCCCAGTGTCATATAGCAAGCTCCTAGTAGCCCTAGGAATGGATCCCTATCTACATAGTGCATTCAGTACAGCTACAGTTCAAATTAAAATGTAGTTGATTAATGAAAACAAGATTCAAACATCCCAGGACTTGCTTAAACTTATCAAGCCATATGTTGTTCTTTTACTTCTTCATGTGAAGCAGCCCCATATATCACACATCAGAAGTGTCTGATATTACTCATTAAAGTTATAAGCCTCTGATAAAAAATTGTGGAAATTGTCACTGTCTTCCCGAGTTCTGTTTTTAGTAATATTTTTAGTATAAGGAATGAACTATTATCCATATTTCTATTCTGTTTATTTCTGTAATTTATGTCTGTCTAGACCACTTCTTAGTCTTTTCTTAGTGTTTTCCTGCTGTAAAACAAACAGATAGCCACATATTGGTGTTGAAAGTCTGACTTCAGGGGAAGCAAAGCTGGCTCCTTCTGGTCACCTAACATTGTATGTAGCATATTATAGCATAAAATATGGGTCTGCATAGGGCCTCATTGTCAAAAGTTTATTATCTATCACAGTGCAGCTCCAACTGACTGTTTAGCGGATTATACAACCCCTCTGTGTCTGACCCACAGAGAGTGTAATTTTGGTAATGTTCTCAAACAGGAGATCTTTTGCTCAAGCTCCTAAGGCTCAGACTTCAGCTGTGGAAGTCCCAGATCTAATTGCAATGTAGTACTATTGATTTGATTAGTATTTCAAGAAGACTAGGAATGGAAAAAAAGTTTTTACCTGGCATTTGTCCCAGTCCTGTGCAAACCATTAGTGTAACTCTCCTATATTCACTAATTTCTGGATTTTTCAATATCAATAAGAGAAAAAAAATTTAAGCTACCCTTTAAGCTATTTACATTTTTTAAGTTTTTGCATTTTTACTCCATTAGGAAATAGGAAAGAAACTGTAAGATTTCTGCCGTGGTGGCATCAGGCAATTTTGGCTGTGCTTTGGCAACTAAATTGGCAAAAAAAATCTAAAGAAGTATGGCACGTGCACAAAAGGAATATCCTAAAGCAGGCATATGTGGTCTCAGTCTTGAAAATGGAGGTAGCCAACAGAACACAACCTATGAAATGGAGGCAGCAGATTAATAACAGCATTCTTTTTTCTAGTGCTATACTAGATTTTCTAACTGACTGCATTTGATATGCTTGAAAGACTGCATTATCACACAGTCAGCTGCTGAAACGGTCAGCAAATTTAGAACGGTGGCTTTACATACTCAGGAAATCAATTGTGAAATTATGATTTTAAATGTTTTGCAAAAACTTTTTGGCTGCTCTATGTAAGAGGATGCTTAGATGTCCTTTTCTGTTTAGGAATATTTCTCACAGGAAAACATTTAAAGTTTGGGATGAATTTTATGCAACTTTAGCCACCTGGAAGCCAATTTTATAAATTTGAGCTAATAATCTAGGCAACTTTCATACTCAGTGGAGGGAGATAAGAAGCTTCTCCTGGAATGCACATCATCCCTACTGTCTTGCCCCCCCAGTGCAGAGTGGGATAACTGCTTTCAGGAGGTGCCTGGTTTGTCCCTTTGACTACAGGAAAGCCTGTACAATCAGGTCACTAACCTTAAATGATATGAATCCTATCTAAAGTATTTAGTGTGGATTTTAACCCTCTCCGTTCTCCTCTCCCTCAATGCACACCCAAATCCCAGCAGCGAAATGAATCAGGGTTAAGGTAGCTGTGTTGCTGTGAAATGTGCTGCTGTGGAGCAGATGCTGCTGTATGTGCTTCTTGGGCTCTTCTGATTTGGGCAAGCAGTGCCCCACAAGAAAGGAGGAGCAGTGAGCAGGCAGCTGCCCTCTCCCGCTGCACAAAGCAGTGATGAAAATAAACATACAGTTTAAAACAAAAAACTCCCACTGATACACATTTTTTTCAGCTAGATATAAGCTCTTTTTTTTCCAAGCAGTGAAAAAAAATATTATCCCAAACCATTTGCCTGTCTTGGTTCATCAGGAGTTTCATGAAACGTTTGTGTTGGCAGAGCAGAGGGATGCTGCTGCAAGATAAAGACGCGAACTAGAAAGGCTGCGTGGGGACTGCTTAAGCCTGCACAGCTCTCCGTGGCTTAGTCAGATGCTGAATCCAGCCCTTCGACTTTGAGGACAGGTAGATGTACACTCCATGGTCATAGGTATGTAGGCAATACGGTTGTTATGATTCGACTACATAGCTAGACCTTTTATATATCTTTTTCTTCCCCTACTGCAGCTCCTGTTGTATTTACTGTGGTTTTGCTTCTGTCATTCAGTCATACTATTTGGTTTTTATCTTTTCACCAGCCTTCATGTTTTACAGTCAAAATGTTTGGATTAGCCAGTGCATTACTCCTTTCAACTATTTAATAGGAGGGATCAGCCTCTTAGCACATTTCATTGTTGTCTTAAGCCTGTAAATCATATTGTTACTAAGAGAGTTTCTGAGATGCAGCCTGTTTGCAGGGTTTCCTACCTGAAGGCTTGCTGATCTCATTTTTCTACTCTTTCTACTGAGCTCTTTTGTGTAAGACAATGTCTGAGGGTCACTGTTTTGACTATCAGGGAGTCTTCCCAGGTACATGCATGAAGGGCAGCTCAAATCAAGCAAGGGGAAACTTCTGCCTCTGACTGATAGACCCTGCAGTGCTGCAGCTACATCAGGTCCCATCCAAAACCACTCCCCTACTGCCAGTGTCTGGGGGGACCCAGATCCACTGCACTATACGCTGCCAATACACATATAAAAAAAAATCAAAATCCCCTCTGCAATGACTTTTTCCCATAGATTATGTTACAGGCACCGCACTAAGAATTTTGGACTCCAAAAAAAGCAGCACAATAACTTAAAAAAGAAGCTTTTAAAAAAAAAAAGAGATGCTGAGAGTAAGGTTTATTGCTCTTCAGATGTTTAAGCCTTTATTTCCAGTTTTCGGATTTTTCTCTAGACTTGTAAGGCTTGTTATTTTAAATGAAAGCCTATAGTCACAGTCATTAATTGCACCCACGTCCCTACACCTAAGCAATGGAGAAAGCTAGTGGTCCCTGACGGGTCACCGTGGGGAGATTCAGGAGGCTGAACTGATGTGTGGAGGCTGCTACCAGAGGTCAGCCAAGAGGAAACATGAGGCATACAGGCCCAAGTGGAATTCAGGCCATTTGCATACCATCCTATTGAGCCTCCTGACCCTAGGACAGGCTGACATGTTTTAAATCAAACACAAGCCCAAGCGATGGCTAATGAAGAGAAAAAAAATCTTTCTGCATTTCATTTGTTTCCTAATCTCAAAACCAAGTTTAATAATTGCAGGCACTTGTCAGGTTAAGTACATCAAAGACTGGGGGAGCAGCAATGCTGTGGTAATAGGGCCACAGAAGTAGCTTTCCCAGTGCTGTGTGGTTCTGGGAGTGCATAATGCTGATATCACCTTATCACACAGTAATCCATCTTCCTGTCAGGTTCCTGGGCAGTGCTTTTGGCAGTGTTTGCTATGGGCTTGCGGCACAAGCTAGCCCACTTAATTTGAGCAAGTTGTGACAGAGGTTAACTTTGTCAGATTGAAAGCATATTTTCAAAACCCAACATGTTTCAAACTCTCTTAAGAAACACTTCTTCCATGTAGTGGAAAAAGCACATAGATTATTTTTCTTTTTATTTAGTTTTCTGTGAATTTGGGACACTTTGTATGGGTTTGGGAAGTTTTTTGATTTTATAAATTTTCAGCAGAGCAATAGGATTTGGGATTGTACTTGTTGGGTATGGAATGTCTGCATGGCATTTCAAATGTATGATCACAGATAATGAAAATGCTTGTTGGAAATTAGCTCACTCATGCTCTGCTATGTATGTAATCTGAGCAGCACAGACTTGAATGTGCATTAGTGGGCCAGATGTACACCTATAGTGCACCTGTACCAATAAATAAAGTGGGCCAACATTAATGCTCCCTCCTTAAGGGCAAGCAGCAGGACACAGTAGATGACACGATGGTCTGTGGGCATTGGGAGTGGTACTGGGGAAAGGGGCTGAAGTGTATCCAGAGTGTGAGGTGGCCACTGTACTTGGGCTGACTTGTCTCCCTTGGCAAGTTCTAGTGAGGGGAAAAGCAAATGACCCATTAGTGTCCTGCAGCCTCTTCGCAGTACATCCACCTGCAAATCCACAAAATTTGCAGCCCCCCTTGGCAGCAGAATAACCAGTCAGAATGAAACCAGGCAATCGCAAGTTCAATTATTTCCCTAACGTTAATTGTGTTTATTGCCAAGTTTCCCTGTAAAGGTGTGTCATTTTACATACCTTTCAAAGAAAGACTTTTTGCTTGAACAACGTTCATGCCAACCACCAGTGTTACAAAGCTGTCGTTTACTCCAGCACAGCTGCCTGTATTAAGTGTCCACCTTGGCTTTCAAAAACACAGATTTGCTTTGTAGCCTTTTACTACATAACCACTGATAAGAACAGTCACCTTCCTTAACTAATATGGCTGAGAACAACATATATATATATATGGATGTCTGTGTTCAAGACAAAGACACAGGCTGTTTCACTTCCAGCCACCTACAAAGACAATGACTTCTCTGTATAAGATGTACTGAGGTAGCAAGAGCAGTCTGTGGAGGATGCGCACTGTGACCTTTCTCTGCTTTCCTGGGTGGGTATATGTAGAGTTTCATACCTTGAATGAATTTCCGAGTTATTTTTAGGAAGTGGCTTATTTTTATGTTCATTCTGAGGTTAAGTAGAATGTGAAACACGGTGGCGCGTGCCTGTACTCCCAGCTAGTCAGGAGGCTGAGCCTGCCGGATTGCTTGAGCCCAGGAGTTCTGGGCTGCAGCGCGCTATGCCGAGCAGGTGTCCGCGCTAAACCCGGCACTAATATGGTCAGTCCCCGGGAGCCGGGGGACACCAGGTTGACTATGGAGGGGTGAACCAGCCCAGGTCAGAGACGGAGCACGTCAAAGCTCCTGTGCCGGTCAGTAGTGCAGCCTGTGAATAGCCACTGCAGCGTAACCTGGGCAACAGAGAGAGACATGGGTTCCTTAGGGGTGGTACTGTATTGGGTTTCTGTGGCAAGTTTTTTTGCTTGGGAGGGAGGTTTACAAGGGTGGCTTCTGATGAGAAGCTGCTAGAAGCTTCCTCTTTGTCTGACAGAGCCAATACCAGCCGGCTCTAAGACGGACCTGCCGCCGGCCAAGGCCGAGCCCATCAGCGATAGTGGTAGCGCCTCTGTGATAACATATTTAAGAAGGGAAAAAAGTTGTGGGGACACAGTAACAGCAGCCGGAGAGAGGACTGAGAACATATAAGAGAAACAACCCTGCAGACACCAAGGTCAGTGAGGGAGGAGGGGGAGGAGGTGCTCCCGGTGCCAGAGCAGAGATTCCCCTGCAGCCCGTGGGGAAGACCTTGGTGAGGCAGGCTGTCCCCCTGCAGCCCGTGGAGGTCCACGGTGGAGCAGATACTCACCTGCAGCCCGTGGAGGACCCCACATCAGAGCAGGCAGGTCCCTGAAGGAGGCTGTGACCCTGTGGGAAGCCCGCACTNTGGAGCAGTTCGTGAAGAACTGCAGCCCATGGGAGGGACCCACATTGGAGAAGTTTGTAGAGGACTGTCTCCCATGGGATGGACCCCACACTGGAGCAGGGAAGAGTGTGATGAGTCCTGCCCCTGAGGAGGATGAAGCGGCAGAAACAACGTGTGATGAACTGACCGTAACCCCCATTCCTCATCCCCTTGCACCGCTGGAGGGGGTAGGTAGAGAATCTGGGAGTGAAGCTGTGCCTGGGAAGAAGGGAGGGGTGGGGGGAAGGTGTTTTGTGATGTGATTTTATTTCTCCTTACCCTACTCTGGTTGATTGGCAATAATAAAGTTAATTTTCCCCAAGTCCGACCTGTTTTGCCCGTGACGGTAATTGGTTAAGTGTCAATAAGTCAATAACTTAATTGTTAAGTAATTGGTTAAGCTCCCTGTCCTTATCTCGACTCACAAGCCCTTTGTTATATTTTCTCTCCCCTGTCCATCTGAGGGGGGGGTGTGATAGAATGGCTTTGGTGGGCACCTGGTGTCCAGCCAGGGTTAAACTACCACAGCCATGAGTAATTTTATTATAGATCTTGATTTTACAGTCAACATGTTATATTACAACAGAAGAGGTACAAAAGTGAGCATGAAGACAAACTCTTGACCTATAGTCAGAAATAACCTATTTGAAAGTATTGGTATGTGTCTGTGTTGATGCATCTAAGCAGTTACATAACAGAGTGCAAATAAAAATACATTTCACTTAATGTAAACATTACAGGTGAGGTCTTGGGTGTGGTCCAGCTATGCTCAGTGCAGGCCTGTGTATTAGAGAAAAGGTTTATCTAGAAATGCTCAAAATTACACCAGCTTGTGCAGTACCATAAGGATGCTTTACACTCTGGGTAGTCACTAAAACATACGGCATTATAACCTTCAGCCTGTGGGATCATGGAAACCTCGGTGTGCCTAATGAATCAGCAATAGCTGGTTACGCTGGCACTGCAACACCTAGGAGTATATCTGTAGCAAAGCCTGCTCTGTTCTCTTAGTGTCAATGGCACTGCACAAAGGCACTACAGGTACGGCCACAAGCTGGCCTCAGATCTTTGTTTTGTTACGAACACTACATTTGACTACGCGTATGAGACCAGCAAAATAGAAATCAAAGGGAATCAATGAAACCTGCTCTTTCACTGTACTACGGCATGTCTGTGCTTGTGAATCATGCACTGCAAGGCATCACCTTTCACCTCAGAAACTGAGGTCAAGAGAGACTCCTTATTGTGGCAACCTTTTGATGTTTGTCTCTATTCCAGTGGATGGCCAAGCTGTGCCCTGAGGGACCTTTTATGAAAGTTGGAAGGCTTACACTTGCTGCTATATTAAGAATAAAATGTAATCTGAACTGCAGCGGTGTTTCCAGTGGGATTTTAATGGGACTGTCTGAGTCAGTCTTGCTATTTTCTCTCCCCAGCTACACACTCAACACATTCTTACAGATGCTGGCAACCCTCTGAATGGTTTCTGGTCTTTCCTTGGCTCAGCTCAGCCATTTCCCCACCAGCTGGGGTGCGGGATGTGATGCCCATTAAAAGGTAAGAACTGCTCTGCCTCTTCCATTGCTTGCTTTACCCGCTCAGAGTTGGCACAGTCCCTGGGAGGAACATGATTTATACCATGTGCCACTGGGCAATGTTCCCCTCTGGGGGATGTTGCACTGGGATGCAGGGAGAGTGTAGCATGCTCCAGTCATTTCCCATCCAGCCTTCCAGTGGGGAGGAAGCCCAGTGCTGATAGGGACAAGTTCTGCCCCTGCTGGAAAGTCTCTTCTCTGTGCACACCCCAGGGAATCCCTGCTCTGAGCCTCTGGGCACAAGGGGAGCTGTACAGGAGGAAGCAAACCAGGGCAAAGCATCTGCCCTCAACCACTGAACATGCCCCCGGCTCCTCTGAAATAGTATGTTTGTGTGCGTGTGTGTACAGTAATCACACCTAAAGTATCATCTCCTGCTACTTGGCTGTTAGCAAGGATTTCTGGTTATGGACTCTGTACACACCACACTACTGTTTATCACTCTAAGCTATGTAGCCACATCTTTCCAGCTTTACACACAAATAATGGAAGTCTTCAGTAGTGTGGAGTACTCCATTTCATGGATTTGCCGTGGTGTTGGTACAAAGCCTGCAGTCTGTGTGGTCAGGGTTATGCACACACTGAAGGAGCTGAACTGGCCTGTGATAAGACACAAACCCAAACATTTAGTAACTACTTTGCAAGTACAACAGAATAACTCCACAGTTACTAAATGCAATGTGAAAGTCAAAGTGCATCTTACATCTGTGCTTATCAAGTGGGTGTCTTTTCTCAGGATAATTTTTTTTTAGATCTTGCTGCACAAAGATAACTTTGGTGTTTATAGGGGCTAGGGCCAAGAGCAAGTGAGTACGGAATAAAGTAGGGTGTGAACTCACAGCGTATCAGCTACGCTGCGATAACAAAAATAATTATGAAGAAGAAGTAAGATCTCTTGCACTGAGTGGGGAGTTGCTGCCATGCTGGAAATTCACCATCTTTCTTGCTTACTCAGTGGTAACCCCTACTGCTACAATGTAAAGCTGTTACTGACAATGTCAGATATGTTTAGATTTTTTGCTAGAAGTACATCCAGCGAATCTATTTTTTGAGTTACTTCTAGAAGACACTGCTGACATGGGCAAAAGCAAGAGAAAATGATCAGCATCAGCTGCTATGTGGCATGAAAAGCCAGACACTGAGCTGATACAGACTACAGGGTTCTGTTTCCGATGACTTCAGGGGAGTGAAGCTAACTTGCATGGTCTATCCTGAAGAGTTTTACTGCACATGTAAATTGCTTATTTTATTATTGCTCTGTATATAAAATAGTAATATTAATTGTCCGTGTTGCTCTACACAGTTGTTTAAGTATATGTTAGTTGAGGTCTGACAAAAGGCCCTACTTGTTACTCGATTTTAAGAAGCAAGTTGTGAGCCACAGCAATGAGTGTGTCAACAACTCTTCATGACGTGTTACAGGTTTCTCCTTGTGCTGAGCCTTGAGGGATCGAAGCTACTATGTATTTCCCCTTCCTCCCTGGCCCCTTAGCTTATTTCATCATAGGCTGAAACAATCTGTACCTACTTAACAGGTCCTGGGAGTGTTGGTTAAAGGCTGCATTTACCCAAAGAGAAAGCGAGTATATGAGCATCACAATTTGGCAGATTTATGCACCACACCAGTGTTAATATTTTCACAATGTGCAGAGCACCCATTTATCACGTTCAGTAAATACCTAAACAGGAATATATTGCTCTGCCTTCAGGATTAAAGTCCTGTCACCAGATAAGGCATTTGTCTCCTTTGCAGATCAACTTTTCCTTATTTAAAACTAATGTCATGAACTCGGTAGTTTATAGAAATGTTTGTTTCCTTTGGAAATGTTCTTTTCCAAGCATGAGTTCTTTGCTCTGAAAAGCTGTTCCTGACAGATAAGATATGAGTAATATTGAACCTTTGCTGCTTTTCTAATGTCACTAAAACCCACTTTTTCTCTGTGTGAAGGTCTCTGAAGCCACACAGAGGGATAAAGTGTCTCAGGCTTTTGTATCTCCTCAGCAGGCACATAGAGGTTTCAGGCAAGTCAGAACTTGGGCTGCTGTTTCCCAGATTCCGGTTTTTCTCTCCTAACAATGCTGAATTATAATAATTAATAATGCGTATCATGTCTCATGTCACTCTCTGACAAAGCAGCTGGACAGAAATTAAGCTTAAACTATAGCAAAGGAAGTAAGGACCATCCTTGGCATACTGTGTTATCTGCATGCAGCTGGGAGGAAAGCTGCTCATTTGGTTCTGATTTGTAGGTAAAAGCCTGGCCAGATGAAAATCTGTTGAAGGAGGCTGGATTGCTCCTTCCCTGAAGGCAACTGAACATGCTCAATGGCAAGCGCAGAGCAGAGAGCAAGCCCCAGACCCAGCCAACATGAGGTCTGCAGTGCAAGAGAAGCCCCTGAGAAGCACACAGCCACATCAAAGGGACGTGATGGCAGTAAGAGGGGAGTCTGCTCCAGCCTGCTGTAAACCTATGTTAAGTCAAGAGGGAGATGCAATATGAGTTTTATGTTAGCAAGTTGTCACCAATAAGAGCAGGTAATTACCTGTAATTGTCTTCACAGGTGGTCTTAAAGTTTCGCTCTTCTAAGATGCTTGTTAACCTCTTTATGGAATGACCTGAGCAGGATTCACTGGAGAGAAAAGTCTTCCATTACTTGTGTTCCTTGTGTGTACAAGAAGCTCAGCTAAACTCCACACTACATCACTTTGCTTTATTTCAGGTAAGATTCCTTAAAAGTTTGTTTGCTAATGTGCTGTGAAGTCCATTGGGTTTGTGGCATTTTGGCTACCATTAGGCCTTTACTGGTAGAAACTATGTGATGTTCAGCTGTGCATCTTGCACAAGAACCTTGTGCGGGAAGATAACTGGGGGAAATAACTCAGTTCCACTCACAGTTCAATGTGCTTTAGAACTGCTCCAGAGCTGCTGGCAGCTTCCATCCACGGGAGCACAATATAAGGCTCATTCAAATTTGTGGAGGTACCAAGGGATCAAGTCCTCTGTGTGATGAGAAAGGGCCCATCATGAAAACCAGAAGCTAAGACCCAGGTAGGATGTAAGATAGGAGGAAGCAGATAGAAAACATGGGAGGAAGCAGGCTATGGGCACCTCCAACCTGTTTGACTCAGTCTGTGGCTGCTGCTACTCTGTTTTGACAAGGGGCTGTTTCAACCACTTTTCCACTGGTAGGAGCCCTAACTTGTGTATTTTTTTCCGTGGTTTCACGAAGCAGGTAGCGATGTCATACCTCTGAGATCATTATCTCTAAGCTTAGTTTGCTTGAGATGGCCCAAGGGGCCCCAAAGCTGTAGTGAGAGGATTGACAAATGTCATAGACACGGACAGAAATACTGCAAAAGACTTGTTATCTCAGGATAAAAATAATCTCCTGGTCCAGAGTATAGAAGACACATCAGGGCAAAAACACAATACTGGAGCAATTCCAGTTCCTAAAATATGGTATTAATGGAAAGCAGAGCCAACTCTTCTTTGTTCACTATACTTGCCAGGTGTTACCAGTGATTCAACATGGAATACAAATCAGAAGATAAAAGGAATACATATTATTGGAGCCATCCTCCCTCTTTCTCATTAGGAGTAAGTAGACAATAAAAAGGAAACTGCTGTGAACTTGGCACAGGAGGAGGATGGGTCAAGAAGGCTGGCAGGGCACTGGGTTTTTGAAGCTCTTGAAGGAGGAATATAATGGCTTTTCTGGGAAATCATGGGAGAAAGGATCAAGTGCCATGTCTGAGGGAACTAATGTACAGATTACTCAATGTCCTTTTCTTCAGCAAACCTCTATGCAACGGACCACAAGAGTATGTCTGGCACGCTGACCACAGGATAGATCCGTGCCTGTGAGCTGTGACAGATACCTCGGCTTTTGTGGCAAAGAGACACTTCTGGGTGTCTGGGCTGGGGGAGGGGTTGCAACACCGGAGCTGGTACTGTGTCAGACAGTGAGGCTGGCTGAGCATGGGTCTCTGCTGGACCCACACTCATTCTGAGTTGCACTGCATCATCGCAGCCTGCTTCCTGACCCACAGCATCAAAGCTGCTGCCTCTGTCACGGCAGGGCCTTAGGAATGGGAGAAACCATGGCAGTGCGTTATAACCACGTGAACCACAGAACCAGCTCTGAAGATAGGGGTCAACGGCACTGAGCCTCACGCTCAGTGCTTGAAATGTGTTAGATGTGAAAATGAATCTGATTGGGATGAAAAAGGTCACTCAGAAAGTGATTTGAGGTCACTGTTCTGGTATCAGTAAGTCCATGGTAAGCATTTAAACTACAGATTTGATATTAAAAATCACAGAATCATTTAGGTCGGAAGGGACTGCTTGAGATCATCTAGCCCAACCAATATCAGCTAGAGTAGGTTGCCCAGGACCCAGATTTTTGAGTATGTCCACAGATGGAGACTCCACGACCTCCCTAGGAAACCTGTTCCAGCATCTGAAATTATTTTATCAAAAATGGTTCTGCTTGGCATTATTATACTATTCCTGTGGACAAACTTATTTTCCAGCTGTTCACCCTTGCAAACGTAGCCTGCTCTGTGACTTCAGTGCTGCACCCATAATAAAGGTCTGTAGAGCTCAGTGGGGTTGAAAGGAATTTAAAGGTTGTGGGACCTCTTGAAAGCAAGGAAAATGTCATTGTGTCTTAGCTATAACTGTTGAGCAGTACCTACGAAAAATACTAAAGAAAACAATGGTACAAATGTTGTTCTTTCAGGTAAAGTAAGCAGCTAGGAGAGTGAATGCAGTTTCGTGAGGAGGTTTAAGACAGTGTCACTGTTAGACAGTCACTCATCAGAACTGACCTGTGCCATCTGCCTTCTACACAGTGCTTGTTGTTTCGTACCAGTGTGACTTACCTTTGAGGTCCACCAATGTCATGCATAAGCCAAATGTGTACTGCAGAGACTTTATCTGGATTTAGGTTAAGGATCTCAATACTTCCAAAGATGCTGTAAGAATGGGACATGAAAAAGCAAAACATTCTTAGTTGTCTGAGAAAGACATACGGAGTATGTTCCCCAAATACTAGTGCTTACTAGTGCTGCTATTATTCTCAGTGAAAGAACATTATCTTGCCAATGTTTATTTATAGATCATTTAATTGTCCTGTGGTAAAATATTTTCTCATCATTCTTATTTCACTTTCAGGAGAACTTTTGAAACTGTCTGCAGTCTGAAACAAGCTGAAGTTTTTCCATCCTCAGTGCCTTTTCTCCTGTTCGGTTTATTGGCTATTGATTTGGTTTGGTGCAAGGGAAATGAACATAGCTATTCCCCCAGCCAGCATATTGTTCATCTTTCGATATTACTCAAGACTGCACTTCCAGCCAGGTAACCCAAGGAAGCACAGTCTGGAGGGGTAAAAGACAGTCAGTTCCATGAACAGTTAGAAATGTGTCATTCATGTGTAATGAATAAATAAACTGTAATAATAAAGTTACTTTGTGTAGTAAGAGCATGCTGGATACCCCACCTGCATACCCTCTGAAGGATTTCAATTACAGTCACTGTATAGAAGGAGTTAAGTGAATCAGCTCTACAACAGCCAATGGTTTAGACCCCTATATGAGTTTACCAAAATCCATTCTGCACTGAGACTCACTGGCAAAGACACATTCACCAGCATGCAGGCCCCACAGAGACATGAATGGTAGCATGATGAGTAAATACCTGCTGCTTCTGAAAGCTCCAGCTTCTATTGATCCATTGAGCATCACTTGAACCACACCACATGCTGCTTCTGCAAACTGAACAAAACAAAGGGACATTATACTCTGACACTACATGCAGTGCCATGTCAGACTTGGGGCTAGTACAAATTACTGTAACTTCTCTGATGTCATCAGAACTGACTTACACAAGTAGAAGCTCTGGCCAAAATTTTTGCAGAACATAGTGAAAAAAAAAAAGCCTCTAAAGGCTATGGCAAAACCATGATAAAGCTGCATTAGCCAGCTATGAATTGGCACTCTGAGGTTGCATGGGATTGGTATAGCAACTTTGCTGTCACTGCTGGTTTCAGTTTTTATAGGGCTTTCCAGAACCCCAGCACCTACAGCTCTCTGATGGGGCTGTAGTAACATGCAAAAATCCTCAGACTGCTTTAACTCAGACGGTGAGGATGAGCCAGAACAGAGGTACTACTAGTTTAAGGACATGCAAACCATCGTGTATTCGTTACCTTGTGACTCATGCTCTGTGTTGTTTGGTGGCTTGGGATTTTTCTCCCCAGTGGTTTTAGTAAAACTCATCACCAAGTTTTGTTTGATTTGATTTTTAAATTACTGTATCATGTAATCACTGCTCTTTTATTCTTTAAAACTTATGTCCAAATATTTAAAGGCTACTAAGGTTACAACATAAAGCACCCACTCTAGATATATAATCCATTGGTAAGACAAAAAATTTTTAAAAATCTTGACACAGGTGACTGTACTTATCAAATCTTCCAAGTCCTCTCACATCTTAACAATGTGGCTCAAACTCAGACCTTGAAAGGTGTGAAGTTTCAGGGAAGTTTCATTATGTGTAACCTTCTAATGTAATAAGCATGAATTTTAGTAGATCTTCAATTTATTTGGACTAGAAAGCCTACAGTCGAGCAAGCCTGACTCTGTATGGTGGTTTATCCCTCTCAGACTCTGGAACTAAGGGGATTAACAAGAACATAGAAACTTTTTTGAGCCTGGAAAACTTATGTACACTAGTTTACCCCCAAACAATTTTTTTTTACAGTGAGTAGACTTTTTCTTATGTATGTGAGAGCTGAAGCACACAGGAATGCTTGTTTTCCACCTGGGCAGTTATCTACTAATAGTCATAGCAAGGGTGAGGTCTTGAGAGACATGTAAAATTAAACTGATACAGGAGAGCAGGTTTTTTCTGTAAAGTGCTGATTCAACAAGCCAGGCTAACTGCTTAAATGGGACTAGCAGGGTCTCATTCATGTGATGGGTGTTGGCATGTGCATATGGGTGGGTACATCATAGAAACCTTGCCAGATACCGTTGTGGGAGGATGTACTCTTCAGGTTTATGTCGGGAAGGTGCAAGGGGATTCTCAGCTGCTTGGAAAATTTCTGTGCCAATTTGAGCACTGCTCTCAACATTAACATGCTAAAATATATTTTATTTTAGCAATTTCAGTCCTGTGATTTAATTCAGGTGGTGATTATTATTATTGTAAGCATTATTTGCAAAGCTCCAGCTGTCTGCCAAGTGTTGTTCTAGACACTGGCACACAGTCTCTGTCCACAATTAAGAATGCCCAAACTACTGTGATATGAAATATTGCACTACTACACTTCTACTACTCCATGTTTTAAGTCCAATCTGCAAACTCACATTTTTGGCAGTGTGAGAAACTTAGTGCCTTTCAACTTCCTTGGATTCAGGGAGATTTATTCTAGATCTTACCATCTTGGATGCCGTTTTCCAGAATACAGAGCTAGGGTTGCTCTCACATTCACTTCGTTTTGGACAAGATTCATAGTTGATTCCTGAGAAGAAACACATTTATAGAATAGCTACGGTTAGAACGAATATTGTTGCAATGTTTATATGGCTTTGAGAGCTGATTAGCGATGGCAAAAAGATTAGCACCCTACCAAAGCAAGAAGGCTACGTGAGGAAAGGGCTCTAAGAGGGAAAGGAATTTGCATGTGTTCAGAGGCCTTCCTGTTTGCTCACTCACGTTTCAGGGAGGCAGCTGCAGGCCCTGCATGCAAATAATTCTCAGAAAACTGAGGAAGGAAAACATGCAGTCCTAATGTGGGAAACAGGTTGGCTCTTGACAAATACTGTCCGACTGCACTGAAAAATGAAACTTTGCCCAAAATTTTCAGTAATTACAGCCCAGTTTAGAGGTTGCTAGCCTTAAGCACCAACCCAGAAGTCATGCAGCAGTAATAACCCCAGGGTACCTACATGCTGCCCCTGCCACTTTGACTGGCCTATGGCCAGGACTTTTTTGAATGGCATTCTGGTTTTGCAATGTGTCCCATAGAAGTCACAGGAAGGAAGCAAGTAATCTAGATAAAGAGGCCTAGGTGTGACCATTAGTCCAAGCAGCAACTTGGGCGTTTTAATAACAGCCAAAGCTGTGTTTTTTAAATTAACCTGAGAACTAAGTATTATTTTCAGTCTTCCATAACATGGAACAGAAATACATTATGGTTTTAAGCTAAATTACAAGAAAAGAATATGTGAAAAGGATTGTGTTTAGGTCTAGATATATAAGAGAAAAGAATAATCTGGAATTCCATTGTTCATATTTGTTTTGTAAAAAATAGGACTTATTACCTGGGGCAGAGGGGTCTCCACACCATGAAACCCTATCAGCCATATAACCCAACAAGGTGTCCTCCAAGGTAAGGAAATTTTGACTGGATTTTGCATAACGATGAGCGAGGTCACTTGTCTTGCTCCAAAACAGTGACTGTGAAATAAGGTACAATGTCTAGTAAGTGTTACTTATACTAGAGCTGGTCAGGAAATTTTCCTGGAGAAAAAACAAAAAGTTTTCATGAAAATGAAGGAGTTCTAGTTTTTATTGAAATGCTGCAAGTTCACCTTAGTGGGTCAGTTCTTATTTCTGCAGCTCACATTCCCATTTCCACAATCTTTTTGGGTGGTTATTTTTTGCGGAAACGGATGTGTTCAGCCTGTAAAGCATTTTGAAAGAAAGGTTTTGACTCATTCTCATAGGATAAATACCTAATTTGCTGTGTGATTTTGAACTGCACATGGAAGAGCAGCTTTTTGGAAGCTGTGTCCCTCTGACAGCATGATGGCATGCTCCTTACAGAGAGCCGTATGCTCAGGGAACAGGGACATCTCCGTCACTTCACCAGGACAACCCAGGTACTGAGGTCTGGGGCAAGCCCCAAACAGGGATGATTTCCAGCAACAGAGAATGAATGGGGTTACTGGGGTCCAAAGGTGATAACTGCAGGACTACTGCAGTAAGCGCAAGAGCAAAATATCATCCTCGTTGACTACAGACCTTTACAATCATTAGGGACAAAATCCCGTCATTCAGAGCACTGCCCAGGCATGCCATCCCACAACAATCCTACTTAAGCAGCCCACCATGATTGTACTGTTACCTTGTTACAGGGTATAGGATGACTCGCTAACTCCATTAAAGGCTGATAATCTTCTGATGTAATATTACAGGGATCCTTATAAACGAATGCATGTTTTAACGATTCCCATATTTTTAGGCAATCCTTATCTCTGCTGAAAGATTAAAACATAGTTAATTAGTATTTATGAGTATTTATGGCTGTGAAAGGATCTCCTTCTGTTATGGTCAAACACTATGGATCAGATTTTGGAAGAGTTCTAACTATGCTCAGGCACCAAAATATATTATCCATTACAAAAGCAGAATATCTTCAGCAAATTAACTATAAACTGGGGAATGAGCAGTTCTAGAACACCTTTCTCTCTCTACTGCATTTTAAATTACTGATTATTGCAATTATCTGAATGTCCTCTATGTTTTTGTCCCTTAAAAAGGGCAGTGCTGATACTACACAACCAGAAGATCAAATTTCTTGATTATTCATACCAAATCATGAGAAGCAAATGTGGCAGATAATAACTTGTACATTTTAAAAATATGGCTAATGGATACCGCCTCCTCAGGTACAGTGAGCCAAAAATATGCCCATGTGTCTCCCTGCAGAGTGTTCGACCCTACAGAAATAATATCTGTAATTTCATCTAAAACAAAAGCAGGGGTCTGGCTGTTTTGGACCTGATATTATTTTCATTTATGCACTAATTTGCAGCTATTGACTTTGCTGGAGCCACAGCTGATTACACACGTATAACCAAGATCCAAAGCTTGGTCTCCAGTGAGGTTTTTTTTCAGTCTCCTTCTGATCCTCCACCATGTTACAGGTTCTGGCCCTTTTGCTCTCACTGGCATGAGTCAGAGGAATTCCACTGAATTTACATGGGGGCAGCTGCTTCATGCCGTGACACAACCCTGTCACCTCAGCCTACACTTGTTTCTTAAGATGCTGCTTCGTCAGCCTAGGAAATAAAGCAACTCCCTGCTGACAGAAGCAGGGCTCCTTTCGTGCTAGCAAGAGGAAATGTGTTGCACAGTGTGGGCAAGCAATTGTATTTCTGTACTGAAGTAGTGCCATGTTCCCTTCCTGAGGCTGCAGCATACAATAATGTTTGGGATGGCTCAGGACATTTGCTGCTTTGTACTTGACGTAATGAATGAAAACTTTACGTTAAGATAATCCGTAATTATCGTCTGTCTAGTATGTGTTTTCAAGGCCATCCCCCACAGGTGCACTTCTCTTCCTCCTCATGCTCCCATAGTTTCAGACCCAGGTGGAAAGCCTGCCCCTCTCATTACAGCAGTGACAGTAATGCAGTGATTCTGCATCCTTTGCTTCCCTATTTTATGTAAATTTAAAACACTGACTGCATTATCTTGCTGTCTGCCTGTCTGAATGGAGCTATTCTGACTGTCTTTGACTCATCTACTCTTTCTTCACTGTTTGCAATCACCTCCCAGTGTGTTCCCACTAAAACCTATTTGAAGAATGGACTTTGTCTTGTGTGAAGAAACCAATGCCTTCAGAGCACTATAAAAATAGCACTGATCAGTTAGTACGGGACAGACACACAGCTGCAGGCTTTGTTACTAGTTGGTACGCGGGTAACACACAGAATGTGGAATTTGATTAGTCTTAAAAATAGTCCTAATGGGATTAAGAAAAACAGTAGTAATTCACTGAAGATTTACAAACATTTTCAGTTAATTTTCCCTACAGTTGTGTGATCTCATTCCTACTACTGAACTTGATCATGATTTCTATCAAGTGCCATTTGAGCATCAGAGGGGCAAACTGGACCGCAGAGAGTTGAGCTGTTTGTATTACATGGGCCGCGTCTAAACTGTGGGACCCATATCCACTTGTCAGCTCCTGGCTGTTTCCTCGCTGTCTGGACATGAACTCCCTTCCTTCCCTCCCTAAGCCTTACGGAAAATAAACGCCACATGAGTAACAAATCTAACAGCATTAAAGACGATACTGGTTATTGGGAGGTCAGTCATACCACTGAGGTGGTTACTACAGGAGGTTTCCATGCCCCAGCTTCTTCCAGTCCTCCTCGGTGAAGGGTCTACACTGGATATGTCCTCATCTCTCACTCCTGGGGCAGCCAAGTGCATCATGCTGCAGAGCTCTATCTATCTGGGCTGCCGATATCCCGCAGCCTGACCTTGCTGATTTAAAACGAGCTTGGGTATTGCCACTGGACAGTGCTGTCTGAAATGCAGCCAGAGCCCGGGGGCAGGGACAAGGCAGGTCAGCCTGGAGGGTCTCTGGCCATCTGGCCAGCTGGGGCAGTTCTGGCCACATGCCGAATTTCATTTCTTACCATGCCAGCCTGTTACAGGGGCAGCCCCAGCTGTGTTAGGGACCATACTTCTGGTTTATATGAACCAAATTTACCTCCAGCTAAGTAACGACTAATAACAATGATGATTTTTTTTACTGGGCTATTGTCTTTTATCCAGGAGCCTAAATGCACTTTCAGTTACGGTTGCTGTAGAAGAAGCCAAACTGCAGATGCTCTAGGGAGCAGTCATTGCCTTGCTGTTGCACTGTCATGTCAGGCAGTATTCACATGTTTTACTTAGCAGAATTTAACTTGTATGTATTAAATTTTCTCCTGGAGAAGCCTGTCTCTGGCTGCAAACATGTAAGTAACCCACAGAGACCATCCTCCCAACTTTGGTACTTAATTTAGGTGTTGGGAAGTTGTAAATACCCCTCCCTGCCACACAGGATTACAACATCACCACACTGAATCAGCCAAAAGAGAGGGCTCCTGCTGATTAAAGGGTGATATTACAGAATAGGTAGCTGTCCCCTTTGCTTTGCATAGCCAACAGTATCGTAAAAAGAATTTGTAGGACTTGGCTGTAAGCACTGGTACATGTCACAGACATTTATAAGGCTCACGCTTTCTAATCTGTCAAATGATTTGTCCTAGTGGCAGGACTCTTTTTTTTTTAAGCTACTCCTGAAATCTGCTATATGTAACAGTGTTAACAGCCACAGGTAACAGCTGGTTACCTGGTCATTTATCTTTTCGTACTACAAAGTTTTTAAGGTCGGTCTCAGAAGACAAAGTATTTTTCAAGGAATCATAAGAAAAACCTGTTTTTTTATTTCCAAGCAGAGAGGTAAGTGATAGGCACAGTACAAAGCATTTCTGCTGCTGGACTCAAGTCACGGCCATGAGAAGCACGAAGCAACAACCATCCAGGTGATTCACAATCCTGCTGAGCCAGCTTGCTGAGTCACAAATTCAAAGCATCAGTTTTCTAGCATTTCCAGACACCAAGGTCAGCACTTGATGATGTACATGGATGTCACTCTTATCTGAGAGAAGAGTCTTTATACACAGTCCTGGCAGAGCTGAGCAAAACTATATGTTCAATGTCACAGAAGTGGTAGAGCTTAGCCTTCAAATGGGGAAAGCTCTTCTACAGCTGGTAATCGGTGTGGTACTTTTATTTGTACCACACAGAAGAGTGATAAGGCATGAAGATGGGCTTTTATAGAAACTAGGCAATTTCAGCATTGTTTTAGAAATCAAAATACAGATCTTCAATCTAAAAAACCACATACAAAAGCTAAGTAATATTTCATTTTTGCTGTCCTCACCTATCAACATGTATATTTTTACAACTGAATAAAAATAATTCATTGATTTGCCATTAGAAAGCTATTTCTCTGGTATGAAATACAGGTTTTGCCTCACATCTCAAAGTGACGTGAGTCACACAGAACTATGATTTCAGTTGATACATGAAAAAATAAGCAGTGAGAAGACTTTAGGACTTCTTAGTCTCAACTCCAGGAAGATATGCCACTTTTCCCAGCCTCACTATTGAGGTAGACACTAATAATAAACTTTCACCTGTCCCTTTTTCCAGCACAGCAAGAAAGGATTTGTCTGGTGTGCAGCAATTAACTCACAGTGAGCAGAGGTAAGGGCAGAAACCTGCTGTAGCTCTGGGCCTCCTGAAAACAATATGAAACGTTTGCTGGCATTTGGTATGCTAAAAATTCCAGCAAGAACAGTTTCAGGTTGAAACAAGCACATCTGCCTTGCCAAAAAATGCCTGAGAAGCAAACTGTCCTCTTAAGGCAGCTCCCAGCTTCTCATTAGGAAGTCCTCAGTCACAGAATGGACAAATTTAATTTTCTTTCTTGGTTTGCAAAAGAAAAGAAGGGTGCAAAAGAGATCACCAGTCTACTAGTTAATTAAATTTATCTAATTCAGATGTGAGAGTCCATGATGAATACGCTTATGTACCTGTGGTGGGTTGACCCTGGCTGGGTGCAGGTGCCCACCAAAGCCATTCTATTACTCCCCCCCCTCAGACGGACAGGGGAGAGGAAAAAAGTAACAGAGGGCTCCCGGGTCGAGATAAGGACAGGGAGAGATCACTTAACCAATTACCGTCACGGGCAAAACAGGTCTGACTTGGGGAAAATTAACTTTATTATTGCCAATCAACCAGAGTAGGGTAAGGAGAAATAAAATCACATCACAAAACACCTTCCCCCCACCCCTCCCTTCTTCCCAGGCACAGCTTCACTCCCAGATTCTCTACCTACCCCCTCCAGCGGTGCAAGGGGATGAGGAATGGGGGTTACGGTCAGTTCATCACACGTTGTTTCTGCCGCTTCATCCTCCTCAGGGGCAGGACTCATCACACTCTTCCCCTGCTCCAGTGTGGGGTCCCTCCCATGGGAGACAGTCCTCCACAAACTTCTCCAGCGTGGGTCCCTTCCACAGCATGCAGTCCTTCAAGAGCACACTGCTCCAGCATGGGTCCCC
>VYZV01003842.1:36333-47683 GCA_013401275.1 Pandion haliaetus | reverse complement strand
GCTACTAAAACCTTGCCACAGAAGCCCAATACAGTACCACACTGCTGTGGGGCTCGTGTGCTCTCCTTCTCTGTTTTTTGTTTGTATGTTTTGAGTTACATATTAATTCTGCATCGTATCTGCGAATGTCATATCTATATGCATAATGGATTTCTTCCTTTGAGGCTAACTTTGTTTATGCTGACATCTTTAAGGCCTTTTATTCTTCTACAGAATCTGAAATATTTAATCCAAATTTAGTGACATGTAAAATAAACATACTCTATGTTTAATTTTTTCAAACTTTTTTTATGAATAGTTTGGGAAATGCTGGTAAATATGAAATAATTACTATCAGACTTAGAAGGAACACCATGAAACCTGCTGTAAACTCAAAACTGAACCTACAACCCTTTCACTGGAAAGCAAGAACTGCAGAACTTGCCTTATGACCTTTTGGAGACAGAGACTATATTCTGCACTCACTACAGCATTGAGTAAGGGCTGGGATACAAATAACCATTAAAAATACATTTCCTTATTAAATCCGAATGTTATATACACTGCAAAGCATATCCTGCATTTGTCCTTACATTTGGGTAGAAGTTGAATTTTCCAATGAATTTGAGTATTTCTATCCATTTACCTTTTGTATGAATATCACATTAATCTATGAAACAGAAGCTGGGGCCAAGAATGTTTCCATTAGCAGCTATCCTAGCAGCCAAACTTTAATGTGCATATTAGAAAAATGGACAGCTTCTGCATCATTATCTCTTACACATCAGTACACTGGTCTGGCTAACCTTGAAAGAGTATCCTTTCACTGAAAGGAATGGAATGGCATTGAGTTACCTGGGAAATCACTATCAGTATAGATCTTTTCTTTCTTTACTTGGTAATTTTTTTTTTTCTTTAACTGGACATGATGGAGCAAATTCATCCCCAACTGAAACTGATTTAATTGGTATAATGTCAAGGATAAGTTTCATCCCTGCTGATTTCAGTTACACCATGAACAATGTCTTGCTTTCAGTTCAGCATTTGGCACACTGGATGCTAAAACACTTTAAGAAGGGCAGTGTTTCCTCAGGCTGCATTGCCTCTAGTTTTTTTACTCAAAAATTTGAGAGATGCTTCAAGTATGGGACCCATTTTAAATTTACAAGTGAAAAATGACTTCCAGGCTTTGTTCTGGAGAACTCAATCAACTCTGCCCATATTGTTCAAATCACTCTACCAGGCAGAGACACTTCCCTGGTGAGACATGGTCTCCCCTGCAATCAGTAGCAGCTTTTCCAAGGTCCTGAGTTTTCTTTCTAAAACATGACAATGTCTTCAGGCCACACTCAGATTTGAACCGTGGCTCTGTGTTGAGGCTCTGAAGTTAGAGCTGGAAACAGTCCCGAGCCCTTTATGTAACTGGCCTTTGCAGGGATCAAACCTCATGAGCAATTGCAATTTGTATAAGAAAATCCTTCTCGTTTGCTACCACCATTAGCCAAAACAGTAATACACATATGCACCTAAGCACTCAGAAATCTGGCTCTTTAAAAAGTCAGTGAGAAGTTTGTGGTTATAGCAAAGCTCCTTGAAGTCAGAAGACCAATTCACACTCTGCTGGGAGTCTAAGGCATCATCTTCACCTGTAAAAGCCCAGATGTTTCGAAAGAGAATGCGTACCATAGGATCTAAATGGTGTAGCAATATTTCTGCATCTAACAGACCCATCTTTGCCTGTGTGTCAGTTTATCTGCCTTGTTTAGGTAAACTGTGATGGCTGCTGAAAGTGGTGCACTTTATACATCCATTCAATTTGTTTTTTCATGTGAGCTTAGGAGTATCTACATCTTTATGTTGTCAAAAATTACGCAATGAACAATAACCTTTGTGCCTGTGTTGAGAGGAGGCCCTCTGTAACCCAGAATCCTTTTCCTACCTTTTTTGCCCTAAACAGTTCTGATTTTTCTTCTGCTCTCCCTTCCCTTCTTCCAGCCTTGCCATGTCTCACTGCTGCTTTGGAGTAGCTATTTTTGGAGCTGCTGCCAAGCCCAGCCCAGGCAGCTGTGGTTGGGCTTCTCTACAGTCAACTTTAGCTGTGGCTGCCAGGAGCCAAACGCAAGGAGAACACTGCCATCACGTGGGAAAAGGGACTTCTCAGGAGCAGCAGCTGAGGTCAGCCCCAAAGGTGTGCGGTTCTTCATGCCGGATGATGGCCCGACCCATCTCTCCAGACCACTGAGTCGGAAAATGGGTACCTGCATACAACGATCAGCTTTGTTCCTATTACTCTAGCACCTAAGATCTCCCATCAGGTATCTTTGTGCTAAAAATTCCAACAGATGTGAATTAAGAGAGGTCAGTCAATATGCTGTCATCGTTGAGTATTTGAGGAGATTAGCATCTGCTGCTTTTAGCATTAGGATAATACAGGGGCAAAATTACCAAGGGAAAGGATGAAGGAAAAAAGTTATGGAAGAGCTGTCAATCTCAACGTCTTCAGTGAGCACTAGCCTCTCACTACCCACTTAGTTTAACTATTGCAAAGTGTCTGCCACCGTAACATTTATGGTAACTGACTTTTTTTCAATATGAGAAAGACATACTTGATTTTTTTGGCAGCTTGATTTTGTAAGTGTTGCTCTCTGTTAATTGAATAGTTCAAAAGCCAGTAAAGAAAGCACCGGAAGAACTGACTGAGAATAGAGACAGAGATCCAAAACTCTGCCTCAGAGAAAGATGACTTATGGAAAGGTTGCCTGTAGGCAGGGCAATTAAATTCCCCAGAGGAGAGGTGGGGAGTCTGGAGGTCTGGAAAAAGAAGTACAAGGTGAGATTTCCACTGAGTGCACCTCAGGGCTGTGTATGTTCATGTACAAGGAATGACCTGGAACTAATGATAGCTCCTTGTCATGCCGGTACTTCACCTTTGGCAGGAATGAGAAGGTTTTAAGGGCAGGTGTACTTGTGGCTTTGGTTTATAGCTCCTAGAGTACTTTATGTCAGTTGGGAGTCAGTGCTCCAGGACAACACTAAGCCTTATCACCCTTCCGGGAAGGGTTGAGCCAAGAGGTAGCAGCTATAAACCAGTGAAGAGTTCATCTGCATAAGCAGATTTTTTTTGTTGGCTGGATTTCAGCTTTCCTGGGTGAAAAAACAAGCTGCTTAAGCAGATGGTATTTTCAGCAATGCTCTGTAAGTGGGATGCAGCCTCTAGAAGGGCAGAAGTCTCACCTAGACTGCATTTTGACAGAGGATCATAGTTGCTCTACAGTTTAAGCTTCCAAGTGAGGGCCATGTCATCAACAGATGAGAGGGAACAAATTTAAGCTGGTACCTTACCCCTTGATTAGAAAGTGTATTTTTAGTATTGTTTTATTTTTAATATTAAACTTGGAAAAACATTTCTGTAAGAATGATCTAAATAAAAGTATGTTATAGCAGGGAAACACCCAATAGCTGCAGATTTTTTTTCCCATAACATGAATTTGCAGTACACTGGGGTTTTTTAGAGAACTAAAACTGCTGGGATGTGGCATAAATGCAGTAAGTCAGGAGAAGTCCCTGCTTCAAGGGTGACATGTGCCAGCAGGGCAAGGCCAAGGGAACAGATCAGAGATTTAGTACAACTGTGAGTGAGCTCCTTGCTAATATCTTACTTTGGTGTCACCACCTGGGAAGACTGACTGCATCTTTAGCATCTGGTTTTACCCTTGGACGCTTGAGGGAGATTTTCATTTGGCCCTAAAGGGAAAAAGGACCTATTCCTCCTATCCCTATGGACAAGCAGAGTTATATTTCCCCACAGTGCTCTGAGGTGTGAAACAGTTCTCAAGTTTTAACCATACCTTAGCAATGACAGCTGAATAATAACGCCTCTGAGCACGGCTGTTTTCGCTGGCATCTCTACAGATGTTACAGGAGAACTGAAGCAGGGAGAGGTGGGAGGGAACAGGATTCCCAATTTCAGCAACAACAAGATCTTAGATAGGCTCCTCTAAACATTTAATAATTTCAGTCCTAGGGTGGTGCTATAATTTAGACAGTCACCAGCCATTGCTCTGTATAGCCAATTCCATAAAATCAATAAACAACAGAGAAGGCAAAGAACAGGCAGCTAACTGACTGTGCATGACTAACTAGCTGCATAAAGTTGCAGTAGAAAACTAAGTTGAACAGTATTTCATCAACAATTACTTCTGATTAATGTATAGAAGGCCAGTGCAGACAGACAGAATGATATTCTCTCTGGTATCTGAGATTAAAACCAAAGGAGACTTTCACTGCAAGGAAATTTTAATATATAATGGTGGGGTAATTGTGATGCAGTATGTGTAGGCTGACCCCAATGTGAAAAATTATTTGACATCCTACAGAATCTTGCAGTAAGAACCATTAAATATCTAACCACTGTTGAAGGTAAGAAGTTTGAGTGTATGAAGAATATATAGTCATTTAATAACAATTTTTATATGATTATAACTCAATATAGACAACAGACAGATGAGTTGACATATGGCTGCCAAAGTGAGAGATAAATTCTGATCTCAACAGCATTTCTGTACCTCAGAAGTACATCTATGTTGGCCATGAAAAAAAGACAATTCATCTTTTGACATCTCCCCCTTAAATCTGCAGGACACTCTGACACTTTGGGTTGCTGTTGTCAGTGGAGTTACAGCTTGGGAGGGTGAGTGTTCTGTGCAGAACTGAGTATGAGCTTTGCACAGAATTGAATGGCCTTTCATAGTCTATCATTGAAGTTTATACTCCCGAAGAGCTGAAATAAATATGTTGGCGATTAATTATCTCAAGAACAAATAAATGATAGCTACCCACTGCCATATGAACTTGTCTCTTGCTAATGAGAAATTATTTCTTTCTAATGAACTGCCTCTAGAAAGAGATGACAAAAACCCCAAATGGAGCTCTATCTTATAGCCCAGAATAATTATGGAAGCTAGCCTTAAACAGCACAAGGACTCATTTGAAGGACCTACCTCTACATCCTAAGTGCTAACAACTATCTGTGCCTACTAAATGTTATATTCCAGTTCCCCGTTAAAGCTCAGTAGATCATATTTCAGTGGAAGCGTACCTCTGAGTAAGACTCAATTGTTAACGTTTATAATATCTTAGTTACCAAGAAATTACAGGAAGGGTCAAGGTCACTTACATACAAGTTAGGGAAAAACAACACACTGGCACATGAAATAAGGAGGAAAATACTAAGACTGTACACTGATGCATTGTAACAAATGTTCTGACTTGAGCATCTTAATAAGCAGTGTGTTATGATGATACAGTGCCCATCTTAATACCATGAGACAAACCAAAAGTAGGAACAGATATCAACACCACTGCCACTACAGATAAGCCAAAAAGTTTATGCATCACTGTTTGTCCTAGTTACCCAGTAATCTAGCTACCCAATGGACCTCTTGCAAGCCTAAAAGCATTTTAGGACCTCTGGAGATCATCTCATCCAACCCCTGGCTCAAAGCAGGTTGCTCAGGGCCATGTCCAGTCGGGTTTTGAATATCTGCAAAGATGGAGCCACCACAATGTCTCCAGGCAACCTGTTCCACTCTTTGATCACCCTCACAGTAACAAAAGGTGGTTTTTTCTTATGTTTAAATGGAATTTCCTGTATTTTAATCAGTGCCCCTTGCCTCCTGTCCTGCAACTGGATACCACTGAGAAAAGCCTAGCTCCCTCTTCTTTACTCCCCCCATCAGGTATTTATACAGACTGGTAAGATCCCCCTGAGCCTTCTCTTCTCCAGGCTGAACAGTCCCAGCTCTCTCAGCCTCTCCCTGTATGTCAGACACTTCAATCACCTTTGTGGCCCTACACTAGATGTGCTCCAAGTATGTCCATGACTCCCTTGTACTGCAGAGCTCAGAACTGGACTCAGCACTCCAGATGTGTCTCACCAGTGCTGAGCACAGGGGAAGGATCACCTCCCTCCACCTGCTGCCAACACCCCTCCTTGTGCAGCCCAAGATACCACTGCCCTTTGCTGCAAGGGTACGTTGCTGGCCCATGTTCAGTAGGACCCCATGACTTTTTCTGCAGATAGATAGTGCAAATAAAGCCATTTGTTTGCTCTGGAACCACAAGAGATGGTGTAACAATTACTTTTTTTTTTTTTTAGAAAGTGTATCTAAAAAATAAGAAAAAAAAAGCTAAATCCTTTGCAGTTTGATGTATATTAAATTGAGAAGCTTTAGAATTCTGCAGTGCACTCTAATAGGGGTGCTAATGCATTATGATTTGGTAGTAGCACCATACTCTTCTGAAGACTGTGATTCAGTAAAAGCTTGTCTTGTGTACAGCATTTTTTTCCTCATGAAAACACAAGTCTCAGGTAAATTTGCTTTATTTTATATAACCATGACATTATACTCAAAGGTTTTTGTGACACTGAATCAAATCATGGCTGTTGTTTAGTGCTATGCTTGATGTGAAAGTGTTAACAATCAGTGAATAAATCCAAGGAAATTAAATTAAAAATGCCTAGCAAAGCATGAAGGCAAAATGCAAAAGTAAGCACACAACAACAAACCCCAGAAGAAATTAGGCTGCAAGTGCAATAGTATCTCACACAATATCATGGTTCTTTTTGAAAAAACATATCTCCATCTCCACAGGCTGCAAAGGAATGGAAAGACAAAATGCATTCATGATCATGAGTTCAGGAGACAAAGCTCTCCTGAATGTGCACCAACTTTTACTAAATTTAATGGAACTAGACACTGTTAAAATCTGTTATACAGGAATTTGCCTCTAACTATAGAAACAACATTAGTTGATCCAATTGTATTTAAAGGGGAAATCTATGTTTGTCCACACAACATTGCATGAAAAATTTATTGACGTTCTGTGCTTTGCATCTTCATCACCGGGTTTTTTGCATCCTTGCTGCTCTCTCACTGGCAGAGGTTAGACAAAAAATAAGCTGGCTTGACTTCAGCCATTTTTAAATAGCAGGTCCTTGGCAAGCTTGGCTTAGCTTGGGTGAATCGCAGACCAAGAAGTGACAGCAGATCTGAGGGCAGAGTAGTCATTATCTGGGAACGAAAAATCTCCTGAGCCGCAAATGTAAGATGAGTTTACTTCTAGATTGAAAAACGGAGCATTGTTTGTGTTTTGGGGATCAGCAACCATGACCTTTTAGATAATGTGTCTTCTCCCCTCCTTTCCCAGGTCACAAAGTGCTGATCATATCTGACCTCAGCCTGCCACGTTGAACACGGTGGCGAGGAAAACTGAACCAGTTACCTTCGTATCAACAAGTTTCATGCTACATCTGTTACTACCTCTTCTCCCCCAGCAGGCATCAAGGTGCAAAACCATCATAAACAACATCCTCCGAGCAATGGGTAAGCTACCAGCTCGCCCCAGCACTGATCTTCTGAATGATCCGGCACTGGCCTGGCCCTGCACAAGTCTGGGGCTGGTGAACGTGCAGATCCGTGCACCTCATGGCTCGTCCCTCCTCTGGTCATACTAGGGGTAAAGCCTTGTAAACAGAAATTTGCATTGCGGGAGACCCGCAGTCTGAGAATTGTGAGTGTTCTGTTAGCCACAAGAGGGAGTCTGCATCACCAGCAAAGAGGAGATGAAGGAATTTGAGGCCAAATCCTTTCTTCAGACCAAACTGCCTTTGGGCTTTCTTCAGACAAAACTGCAACGCATACCAATGGCCATGGTTGATGAGCACGGGATTTTTGCAAGACTAGTGAAAGCAGAACTTGCATCTTTTGTTAATGTTGAAAAAAAGACAAAACTACTGAGCTGTGACCAACAGCTCTGTCTTCTGGCAGCAGCCGCTGTTCTCCAGGGCAGTAAAAAAGAAATACTGCTCTTTAATGTCAGTATCTAGTGTGCAACTCTGTGTGCAGGGAACAAAAACTCCTAAAGCCTGCTGCTATACGATCCACATTTTTTCCTACAAAATGGGGCTAATATTGAAAATGCATTATTTAAGCATTTGATATTCCCTGCCTCTTTCTGCTGAAGTTTGGCACGACAACAGTTCTACACAGGAAGACTAACTGAGGAAACTGTATGTGTACAAATGGTAAGAGTCATCCAGCCAGCAGCAGAAATAAACCCAAGGATTGTATTGCACGCAGGCAGTTAAACAAAATTATCACCAGCAGGTGCTTTATACAGTACCTGAGAATTGTTCATTAGTGAGCAAATTCAATTCAGCACCTGAATGTTTTGATGATTTGAGGAATAATTTAATCGACAGGATAAAATCTGATTGCATGAGGTGCTCACAAAACTCGACTGCAGACAGCAGCAGTCTTTCCAGTGGCCTCACTGGGCTTGGGTTCAGCCCACAGATCATATCGGAAAAGAGAAGCGCATGACCAGGGTGTGCTGACTGTGTATGGTGTCCGGGGCTCCAGTAAGATGAGGGAGAGTGCAAGGAGGTAACCTCCAGGGTTAAAGCAGCCCTGATGGTGAAGGTGTACATTAGCATGTCTGTGGCCTTCTCACATGATTTATAGCATGCAGTTGCAAAAGCAGAGCTAAATGGCAGCTGTAGATTTGTGGCCCCTGTTAAATCCCTCTGTGATATCTAGAAACGTTATAAAGTCCATATTCATATGTCAACAATCCCCCTTTTTTCCAAAACCAGACAGCTATGGCACTCCAAAATGGAGTAAACAGTCACACTAACTACTGCAGTAGAACTGATTGCTATTTTTTTAAAAATGAAAATATTGTCAAAGATGGAACTTAGTGGCTCTGATATAAAAAAGGAAAAATATGAGGAAATGTCCATGAGTTTACTAATAGCAGAGCTTTTTAAACAAATGCACATGTTGGTATAAGATTAAAAGCGCAAAACCAGACTATGGACAAATTTATGAAGAAATTAGATTTCTAACCAAGGCAGCGACGTTCCCATGGTGGAGTAGCAGCAACAAAAGCCGTAACTGGGTATAGGACACAGCTGCTCAGTTCATAAGCCTGCCTGAATTTCTGCAGTTCCCTGTTCCTGCTCCTTTTCTTTGATTAAGTGCACCAAAGATCTCGCGCGATGCAAGATCCAAGGCCTACATTAAGGATAAAAGAGCACAGGATGAAAAACAAGGGGCTCCCTGTCAGAAAGTGCTAGCAACACAAGTGGTTGGTTACACTGCAAACTGCACTGAGCTCTGCAGGATCAGAAACGAGGAATCTCAGGTTGGATTCCCAGAAAAGCACCTACTTTTAATTCGCTGTTCAGGAACCTCCTGAACATTTCAGGTGTACGTAAACTAGCATATTTTTTCCTTTTATCAGTGCTCTCTGTCTTGGATAAATTTGTCTCTTAAATAAAATAAAACAAAAAAGGGTCCTACTATACAGAAGTCATTTCATCTGAAAGAAAGTGAGCTCACAGCCAGGAAGCTATTAAACACTGTTGGATTAAGAATAGCACAAAATGTTATGCCTTATAAAAACAACCTTTTTAGAAAGCTTATGATCATGGCTTTGTGATTTTTTTAAAAAGTGTCCTTGAAAGAATTGCTTAGACAAATGATTCCCAGGTCAGATTCAGACTGTGTTGTGAATGAAAACATAGAAGACATTGGCTAGAAAGTTACTCACACAAAAGTGTTTTTTTACATTTTCAGCACCCCAATTTAAATGAAGCAAGCAAAAGTAATACAGGCTGTTAGGCTTCAAAATAATTTCAGATTTAAATATTGAGTGTATACTTCTTTAATAAATTGATGCGTGCTTTTAGAAACACGTACATGATTTTGCAAAAGCTTCAGGAGCTTTTTAATTTTATTTGTAAGAGAAACCCCTTCCCTGCACTAAACCCACTTAGGTGTTTAATGTAGAGCATGCACTTAAATCTGTGCACGCTCAGGCCATGATTTTCCACATGCCCATTTCCCTTCAAATGCTGCAAATCAGCTTTTCCATGCAGCACCGGACACCTGAGGCCACATGCAAGCAAACTGTGTACAGCTTTGTTTTTATCAGCTCAATGGAATGAAAACAAGAGGTGGCAACTGTCTTTTTGAAGACAAGACCACAATGGTTCTGTCACCTGGCTGAGGTGAGGGGCAGCCCACAGCGCTCAGCCCAGGATCATGGAAATGTCTGCCAGAGGCTTAACGAGGACACAGAATAGAGTGGCTAGTGCCACAGAAGTGATGGCTGGGTCACTGCTGAGAGACCCTGCCTGCCCTGGATCCCATCCTGAGGGGCTGAGTGCCCCTAGTACCTGCAGGGGACCCAAGGCACTCCTTATTTCATACTCAGCCCTTCCCTGTGGCGAAGGGGATCAGAAAATCAGCTTTCAGCCCTCATACACTATTGCAGACCTGGGCCCAAGGAATCTTCTTCTGCAGCAGAGGACAGTGGGCTGCTTGGGGTGTTACACTACCTGCTGCCACGGCCTGAGCAGGGACCACCACTGGGTGAAGTTTTTGCCTGGGACTGCCATGCTGGCACTGTGATCCATCCGTACTTCTTCCATGCAAGCTGTCTGTGCTCATTGCAGAGTCTTACCCACAGGCTAAAAACCTCCGTTTTTGGATAACACCAAGGTATTTCTCAATGCTTTTCTAAGCTTTTTGCCCATCCTACAGATCCATGCCGAACCTTCTCCTTTTCCTCCCTTCTGTGTAGTACTGGTTACCTGAACGCGGTGTCACGTGCTACAGGCTTTTTGGCAGATTGGCTTTATAGTGAATCGCCTTCACCTCCATGTACTCCAACCTGTTAGAATCCAGCTTTTATTTTAGCTGGCTTTCAGGAAGTTGCAGAATGCTTTTGTGATAGAGTTTTGACCCAGGATTAGTACTACTTACATTGGTTCTGCAGGTAGTTTCCTTAAAAAGCCGCCACTCGGGCACTGGCAGATGCTGTCTGAGTTTGTACATTTTGCTAGAAAACAGGGGTCTTACTCCGCAGATTTGTCTCTGCCGCTGCAAATCTAGTGGACGCGGCGGGCTGGAGGCGAGAGCCAGCTCTCTTCTGCTCGCTTCACACACCTGATGCACGACCGAGACCACTACTCACCCCAGCTCAGGGTACCGCACCATGACGTAGTTGTAGCATCTTCCCAGGATGACTTCTTGCAGGTTCTTAGTGGTCCCTCTGTCCTTCCACTTCAGCATTTTCGGAGCGAGCTCTCGCTTGCTGTGAGTCAGGACAGAGGCCAACACGACGGCGAGGACGAGGCCGGCCAGCAGGACCACGATCCCCCCCAGAAGGACAGTGCGCTGCCGCGTCCGGGCAGAGCCCTGCTGGAAGGGCATCCTGCGGGGCCTTGCTGAAGAGCAGCACCAACTGCTCTCCCGGCGCCAAGGGAAAACAGCCTTCTCGCCTGTCACGGGGCGCCTCCCCC
>VYZV01003842.1:8734-36240 GCA_013401275.1 Pandion haliaetus | reverse complement strand
AAAACGCGGCTGGTCGGTGCCGGCGGGGGCCGCTTCCCACCGCCCCGGTCCCAGCGGGCTCGGGCCAGGTCAGTCGTTTTTAAAGCCAAACGAGGGCTTTTCGGGGCTCGACACGGGAAGGTGGCAGCCTGGCTGCCCTCTGCCTCCTGTTTGTCGCTTTGCCACCACCTCCCCGAGTCGGACTGGCGAATTTATCAGCGATAACCCACAAAAGCGAGTTTCAGGATATTACTCGTAAAACTCCCGAAACCTTTGTTCACATAAAGGTCCCGTTGCAGTGACGTGCTCCCGCTAATGTGTGAGTAAAAGCCGAATTAAAATAACCCCGGTCTGTTTCCTCTAAATCAATTTGTTTTTAAATGATAGATGTTTAATCCAATTTACCAGGTTTTCAGGCAACGCTGAACTTTGCAGCAGTCACAAAGATACAGTTCCTCAACACAGAGTGGGGCATTTTATTTCTCTCCCTTGCAGATAGGCTTGGATTAGTTATCACATGAATTTCTAAGACTAGTGTGTAAATTATAGGTGGCTGAGGCTGTGTGAAATCGTCTAACGAAGCATTAAATGTTCTCTGCAAGAGGGAGGTTAGTTCATTATTGTCCTCTCCAAATAGGGTGATTCCACTTCCTTAGTCAAAAGCCAACATAAAATAAGATTCAAACCTCAAAATCTAAACAAAAGAAGCTATGCAATGTCAGAACAACGTTAACCTTAACCTGTTAATAAATTGTTAATCGTTGCTTAGCAAGCACCCGCCTTTAACAGGTTGACCGCAAGAAAGGGCATCTGAGACACATCCCAGTTAGGAGTAGGCAGTTCTGAAAGACCGGGGAAATGCTGTGCTCTGACCAAAGCCTTCACTGCTAAGCAATATGTTAAACACATAATCTGAATTTCTCTGATCCTGTTTTCTGAGAATGATGGAAAATTTGGGGGGGTTTTACTCAGAACTGAAGCCTCAGTTTTGGAGTGGCACATTAGGCTGTCAGCCCTGAAGTGGTCAGGCAGTTAGCCTAGGTGATCGTTGTAGGTCCCTTCCAACTGACGTATTCTATTATATATCTCTTCTGAACAGTGTCATCTCTTCATAAGAGAGGTACAGTGTTCTCTCTTCATGACACTGCTGGTGTCCCCTCAGTGGTCCCCATCGCAGGCGCTGCAAAAAGCGCAGGAAGCTCTGTAGGAGGCAATTCAGTAAGACTTAGCTTATAAAGGAAGTTTTTCCCCATAATGCTTTCAGTAAGCATGCGGGTTTTGCCTTGGCAGGCTCGGATGATTGTTCTTTATTTGTTCCTTGTTTTCGTCATGCTGTAAATATGAACGCAAGGTATTCACAGCTGAACTTTGTGATCTTTTATTATACACGAAAGATTATTGAATTTGGTTTATTTTTCCCTTAATGTTTGTTTGCATGTGTTTTCGACTTGCTGCTCTTTAGTTTCATTAACTAAGCAAATACCATGCTGGAAAAAACCAACTAGTTATCCTAAACAGTTTATGCAGTAAAACTGCAATCTGCTAGCTCTGGGTATTGAAGATACATATCTTCAGTAAGTCTAAGAGTCACTTTTTAGAGTGGAACAATGGAATAGTTAATTAAAAGTTTTAAAACTTTTAAAACCCACTATTTTTCAGTACCATGATATGTGAAAACTTTTGTCTTCTGTTGAGATATGACATTGATTCATCAAGAATAAATAAATAAGGTGAGTGCAGACTCAGTGCCTCTGGAAGGTGTCCCTGCTGCTGATTTTGTAACACCTCGAACTACATAAGGAACGTCAAAGAGAAGTAAATGTCAAGCCTCCTTTCAGCAAGCCTTGGGAGCCTAATCAGGATGAATAAATAGGTCAAGCAGAGTGGAGGGGGCAGCAGAAAGGCCACTAAAAGCACATACTCCCACAGGTTCAGAAGGTGGTAGTTTCTTTCCCAGTATGAATGTGAACATGAACTCACTCCTTGCAAACATTCTGGCTCAAGAGGATTTCCACGAGAGGCGTAAGAAAGATGATAATGGTGCCTTATTGAAGAAGGGATGAAACAGTATTCCCTGAACAGGGAGGCAGGAGGGGAGCACAGAAAAGGAACTGAAATAAGAAAGGACGAAGGGAGGTGAAAAGCAATGTGTTTTACAAGGGTCTTGCATCCCCTTAGGTCTGTGGAGTGAGCTGGATTTCTCATATTTCCTAAGCAGTTTTCCCAAGCAGACAACATTTAAGCTGACTGACTTTATTCCACAGGAATTCAGTACCCTCAATAGGAGTAAGGAAATGCAAATTTAGGATTTCCCCCAAGATTGCAGTGAAGCACTCATGGATCTGTGTGCTTCTTGAACGGTGGTTATTTTTGCCTTCTATAAGGAAAATTGCAGTTTTTAAAAGCACCATGTCTGATAAATTGATAGCCAACATTTAGAGCCCTCTGACCTACTTGAATTTCCAAGATAGTAAATCTAAACTAATCCTGGCCTTATCAAGGGGTGTCTATTCTTCTGCCAGCATTTACACTACGTCTTTGGGGGAGATGATTAGAAAGTGGGTGTAAAAGATCAGAAGATAGAAATACTTCAGGCATGTAATTGCCAGCCTCTGCTTTGATACCATGTATTGCAGGCGGGGACTTCTGTAAGAACAGACCTGTATTATGTATAATTTATCAGCCTGAGTATGTACTGCTAGGAGTATTGTAAGATAAAAGCAACTAGCTCCCACCACCACCTGCAAGTTCTGCAGATGGTATTTCTGACACAGCAAGGGATAACAAACCATCCCCCCAGCCATTCTCAAGGTCTGATCACTCAAAAGTTCGGTTTATCCTTTTATTTTTTACTATCCATCAAACGTAGATAGCTCTGTCACCCAGAACATGGCTGAGGACACAAAAAATCCTTCACAGCAGAAATTGCTGCTAAAAGGTGGTGTGCAGTAGGTGGGACTGAACCTATCCAAAACAACAGTGACCTGCAAACATAGGTAAGAAAATGTATGTTGTGCATCTTTTCAGTGCTTCTAGGAAATTCTGGAAATGTTTTTTCCTCAGTGAGTAAAAAGTTTGTTAGAAATATTTTATGATTGTGTGGTTTGCCTGTGTCCTGGACATTCCTCGCTGGCCTCTATTTCTTGCCTGGTGTGCTGGGTGGCCAGCGCTCTGTAGAAATGGAAAAAACACCCCTGCCTTTAATGGAAGTGAGCTCAGTTATACTAGCAGTGAATTTGTCCATATGATAGAATAAAAGGCTGCTTCAAACGCTACACAGTTTAGGAGTCATGAAGACTCATTTTAACACAATGTCTAGATTACAAGGATACCACAGTATTCACAGTGCCACTAATCACTCCCAGTCCTGCAGACACCTGTAATTACTGGCTGTCACTCCTCAGCAGAACTTAGAAATTACGGAATTTGAACTGAAAAGAGCAGAAATGGTTATAATAATTAAAGAAATTACGTCTTTCCTGGCTTTTGTTGGAATAGCGATGACTCTCGTCTTCTTGTTGCTTCCCAATTTCACAGGGTAAATGCTGTCATAACATTTAAAGAAGGTTTGAGATGAACACTGAAAATAGCATGATAAATGGGCTGGGATAAGACAACCAGCTAGTACAAAGTGACAGCTGTGAAGAGTTGTATGCCACCCAACCGCACACACCAGCTACTGTAAAAACTGTGTTTGTAACCCAGTGTCTGGGCACCCCATTCAGCTCTCCTTTCTCTCAACTCCCCTGCCTGCAACAACGTGAGCTTTCCTGGAGAGCTATGCTCTGGGCCAAGTGCAAGAGAGCTTGCAGGATATAGGACAGTTATTTAACCTGTAAGTTGCTCTGTTTTCTGTAGCAGCCCCCACCGCACCTACCCTAGAGCTGTGGGCAGGCAAAGAGACGGGCAGACAGACAACGGTGTCTTAACTCCAAGCCTGCACTGGCGGCAATCTAAAAGACATGGAAAATCTTGCAAAGCCATCCCTACTGCTGGGAACACGGACTGTGTTATGCTCCTGTTTACCAGATGAGCTGTCTGGAGATGGTCTGAGCACCAGCATTGCCTTCCTGACCCCAAATCTTTTTTCTCAGCTGGTTCCTGTTACCCAGTTGTCTCCTTCGGCATGGTAGTATTGTCTTGCTCACTTTGTTGTTAATTGACACAAATTTCTGCTCTGATTGCATTTCCTTCTCCTGTAATTTCTTTAAGATTACTTCTGATGACAAAACGCTTCATTATATGTTAAAGTCTGAGTATCAGATATTAGGGAGGGTCAGTCTCCTCAGAATGGGACAGTGTGGCTTCCATTCACAGAGCTAACAAGAACATCAGTTCTGCACCCCAGTCCATTAGATTTTGGTTGAAATTGGCTAATTAATTCACAAGTTTTGGGGAGGGAAAAGGCTGACAGGTGGAGGAACAGACAAGAAAACAAGGCGATTGAATTGGCCTCCTTTCATTTGTAAACCAGTCTCAAGATAGGTATCTTCCCTCTTGCAAACAACTCTACAACAGCAATGATGCAAAGTGCTGTGTTGTGGTAAGTAACTGACATCACTTACTGCAGGTGCAATATAAAATCTAGCTGATTAACCAGGTAGTTGGCTTTCAGACCTTTGTCAGCTAATCTGATATTGCAATGTTTCATCATCTTTTTTAATTATTTTTTTTAATATCTTCAGCATTTTCTCAGTTCTTTGAAAGGATATTGCTTTTCTCTCTCTGCCTTGTTACATACAGAAGCTGTTTGAAAGCTCATAAGCCTTTTCTGTTTTTCCTGTGCGGTTTGTATATAGAGCGCAGGGCTCTGCTGACATACAGCAACAACGCTGCCCTGAGTCAAGTCGTGTAGCAAGTGTAGAGTTGGGCTTTGCTTGCTCTGAGCAGCTAAAGCAGCGGGTTCGGTGCATTTGTCTTAGAACTTTGGACTAGTCCATTAAATTGCTGTCTCCTTTGAACAGTGATTTAGTTTGTACCTGACCTATGTCTAAGTAGTTCACTGAAGCAATCACTAATGTAGATGTAAAACTGACCGCTGAGTTTAAAGATGCATGTATCTGCATTTTCACCGTTTTATTTTAGACACTTGCAGCTTTTCAAATCTATAATATTTCAATCCTGAACTCTTCTTCTAATTATCCTGAAAAATCATAGAGAAATTAGTTGTGCAGCAGTCCTCAAAAGTAAAAATGCTCTGTGTGTGTATGTGTGTGCAAGTGCATTGATTCATTGCTACCAAATTTTGTGTGAGGTGTCCCTAAACTAATTTGTTGGAAAAATTGGTAATGTCTTAATTGCTACCTACTTCTGAGTCGCTAATGGACACTTCTGAACTTGTTAATACACCCATGTTTAAGCAGCCAGGACTTTTCAGTCCAAACCATTACATCTTAGGCATCCTTATATTTAAGATTTATAGGATAGAAAGTGGTGTAAAATTGTTTTCTCAAGCCCAGATACCTATATTCCTCATGAAAGTGACTTTGTGCTCTGTGGGTGTTCTGAATATGGCCACTTTAATCTTACTTTTGCTGTAAGGATATCACGATCTAGGAAGGAGGAGAGGTATGCAGAGGGACCATTGCCATTACCTGCTGCTGTACACTTTATCACTTGAGTGGGAGACATACCATGCCCCATCAGTGTTATCGCTGTATCTAGCTGTAGATGCATACACATTGCTCCATGCTGATGGCATGTTTTGGGGTTAACCCCCCTTACAGCATGCAGGTTTGAAACTGCAAAGCCATCAGGGCTGTTTCAAACACAGGTCTTTCTCTGAGTGCTGCAGGTGAGAGCAGGCCCACTGGACCGCAGGGCAACAGGCTCAAGCTGCCGGACCCGGAGTGCAGGGAATTACCCTGTAAAATGGCACCTGCAAGTCATTATTTGCAGTTTGCCCACTACAGGCTTCTGGGGCTTTCCGTCTCTTTCATCTGTATCACTTGTAAGCATACTGTTTTTCCATGTGGAAGTTATTCATTTTGTTTCATGTGCTGCTGAGGGGTTTAGGTGGGGAAACGAGAGTGCTAGATCAGCCCATGCTGACAAGCACGATGCCTGTCTCCTCTCAATAACGCATTCTGCTCTCTCAACCGGAATGTACTATTTTTTTCCTATGTATTCTCACACATGAGGAGAGTGTGGGAGGACCAAATGTCACCACTGTGCCTTGTAGTTTTGTCGGTGACCTTTTTATTACCCTACGCGGACTCCTGGCTATATGCGTTGTGGCTGCTTCTCATCTCAAGACTTGCGCGGGAAGTTGAGGGTATAAGGAAAGAAAGAAAAAACAACGCAGATAAAATCTAACGAATATGATAATGTTTCTGCTTTTTGTGTGAATAATGTGAAGAAGCACGCGTGTGAAGGGCTTAATGCTGGACTGCATCGCGAGGCCGATGCGCCAGTTTTGAACTGTAGAGGCAGAAAGACCCAGCACAGCAGCACATGACAAAGCGACATCTAAAACGAGAAGTCTTCATTCAAGACGAAACCTTCCTGTACTTGCACAGGCTCACGCCAGTCATTTCTCCCTCCCCCCATCCCTTTTGCCTCCTGTTTCTCAAATACAATACTTGTGCACTGCCGAAGGGCAGGGTGGAGTATGGCTTAAGGCCACCAGCACAAAGCTATTTCATTCTTGTGTGAGTCACTGGATGGTCTGGTCCATCTGTCTATCACCTGTCAGATCTGCAGTTAGAAATAAGACAGGCATGCAACAGTGCCCAGTAGACCTGCTTGGGTTGCTCAGGGAGATCCCCCCTCCACACTCCCAGCTGCTCTTGCCATCTTCCGCAGCTCTCTGCCTCAGCCCCACTTCTACAGTTTGTTTGTCTTTGTCCCTGCAAAATCGACCTCCCAGGACAGATTGGTCCAATGCTCTGGTGCTGAGCACCAGCACTGCCTGGGTTGTCTTTCAGTGACCTAGTGCAGTAGAGGAGTGGTGCTTCACTGTGGTTTACCGGGGATGAATTGATCTAGTAGTTTCTCAAAACCCATGGAGTCAGCGACCCATTTCTAGAGTTAATCAGAAGCATGGGGAGTTTTGTGATCAGAACAGAAAATTAGCCAGACATTACTGCTTAGGAAATGTTGAAAAATGGCCTTATGAAGGAGAACAGACACAGAACTGTAGATGCATTCAGTTTGGTGTGACAGAAACACTTGTGACTGAATGACTGCAGCTTTTCCAGGGGACACTGAACATCAAAGGAGCCCAAGAGAGCAAGTTGATTCAAGGACAATCTCCTCAAAGCACAAATGTGGTCTATCCTGATGGGCAGGAAGCCAAATCTGTGGCAGGAGGCCAGCTTGGTCAAATTGGGAGTTTCTGAGTGAGCTTCACTGCTGGAAGAATGTGTAGGGGGAGAGCAGAAGCAGGGATGGACTGTCTGGGAGGAATATAGAAGCATTGCCCAAACTGTTAAATTATGTGATAAAGCTCAGCTGCATGCCTACAAAGGAGCTCAGAGAGACAATGGCAGGCTGCAGAAACCAAACAATACCCTGCCTGGCTCCTCCCAGGCCCATCACAGAGGCCATCTGCCCATCAAAGGCCCATCTACACAAGCCCAGAGGAGCACAGGGGCAGAAAGGCAGGCAAGAACCCAAATTAAGGACTTCTGAGGAACAACCATCTTGTCTGGGTCCCTCCAGGGCTGTCCCAGCAAAGCCTTAGCCCCAACATCCAGACATGACACCCATCACTATGAGCACTGGGAGCAGCTCTCTGGATCACCTTTTGGACTAAGGGGCTTGCTCCCTAGGGGTGGGATATATCATGGAATGCAGGGGAAAAGCAGTTCATGATCACACAGGACTTATTATAGGATGTTTAGGAGGGGAAGCAAATGTGGGACAAGAGAGGGGTTTAGGTAATTTGGAAGGAACAAGGGCGGTAACATAGAGGGGTAAGGGAATAAAAAGGGCAACTGCATGTAAATAGTTGGCTGGTCAGTTTGCTTGGCTGGCCATGCCCTGTGCCTGATCAGGGCAGTCTGTCCTGTCTTCTTCAACTCCTTTCCAGCTCTTCCGTGGGTGATGGTTCTCCATTCTGTGTGTACCCTGGTGTGTATGGGGGTACGAGTGCAGCAACATGCCAGACCATGGGTTGGAAGGCCTGTGTGTCCCTGGTGCCAGTGGCTGGAGTGAGTGTGGGTGTGTAAGTGACTGTGTGAGCGCTAGCAGAGATCAAGCTGGACAAGCCAGTGAGCAGGTGACATGACTTGGGAGCAAGGGGGTGGGTGGGTCTCTAAGGGCCAGCTCCAGCTGTGAGAGCACCGGGGTGCCTCTGAAGTCAAGAGCATGGGATGGGGGTCAGCTATGGGACCAGGGGAGTCCTGGCCAGCTCTCTGTGTGTGACAGACACGCAGGGAAGGAATTAAGAAAGCCAAACCTGAACCAAAGTTAAAACTGGTGAGGTGTAGAAGGGCACCAAGAATGGCTTCCACAGGCACATCCACAGCAGGACGAACACCAAGGAAAAGGTGGAGCTGCTGCTCAATGGGGTAGGTGACCTGGTCTCAAAGGACACCGAAAAAGCAGAGGTGACTCAAAGCCTTGACTTACTCTTCACTGGCAAGGTTTGTTCTCAGGCCTCCTAGTGTCTTTGTGCCTACAGTGCCCAGGTAGGAGTTTGGGGGAGAAAATTGCTACCCATAGCAGAGAAAGATTGAGTTATGGAGCATTTAAGCACACTTCTTGAATGCAAGTCCCTGTGTCCAGATGAGATGCATCTGTGCGTAGAAAGGACAAGCTGGCTTACATCACTGCAAAGCTACTCTTGTGTTTGAGAGGTCCCTTCCAAACTATATGATTCTCTGAAGCTACAATTTTGTGATAATGATTTGCAGAATGCAGACAGATCTCCATGCTTTCTAATGAATAACTAGTGGAACTAAAGAACTTTATCAGACAGGTCTCCAAAGATACTGGGATTTAGGGAACTGAAGACAGATGGAAATCTAGCTAATCTTTCCTTGAAGACAATAACTGAAATCAGTTTTGTATAGGAGCAAATCTCCAGGTACCTTTGGGTTGACAGTGAATGCAACATGCTGTGGAATTTTATTTGTGCTGCCTAAATTAGAATTTTAAATGTCCTTGATAAAACGTGTTAGCCGTCAGGTTTTAAAATAAATGCACTCAGTATGACTGACTGCTAAAATTGTATGGAGAGCTAAAGATGTTATAAAAATAAAGCTGTCTTTCCAGTTATGCATTAGCGTTATGAAATAAAAAAGGTGACAGTACTATGCATGACAGGCCTTTCCAGAAAGAAAACATTTAGTAATTGCCATTCTTGGAGAACTCACAGCATCATTGAACAGTGTAGGCTGGAAGGGACCTCTGCATGTTATCTGGTCCCACCACTTGCTCAAATCATGGCTAACTTCAAAGTTAGATTAGGTTGCTCAGGGTGTTCTCCTGTGGAGTTTTGAAAGCCTCCATGGATGGAGAATCCAGAACCTCCCTGGGCAGCCACTCTCACAATGATTTATTTTTTTTTAATGTTTAATCAGAATGTCGCTGCACTTTTTGACCATTGCCCCATGTCTTTTCACTGTGCATCCCTGAAAAAGAGTACGGCTCCATCTTCTCTTCTACAAAGCCCTCTAGATAGCAGAAGAAACTATCCTTTCCGGGTATGTCTCTGGATCTTCTTTTGGAAGATTTGTTGCTGTAGCATACAGAAATGTCTCATGGAGAGTTGTGATGTTCAGGCTTTTACAACAAGGTTTCTGACACCCATCTACCAGTCATTTCTAAAAGATTTTAAGAAATGATTCTTCTCAGATGAATGTCTTTGGAAGAAATAGATGAGATTGAGGGAAGCTGTGGTGAAGAGTTACAGCATGGCTGTGTCAGAATTAATTCCTTTTTTTTTTTTTCCAAATTATTTCCATTAAGGATTTGGAAAAGCAGAAACAGTTGTGGACCCTTCAGTTCCCTTGAGTCCTAGAATACAATCTCTGTCTCACCCTATTCTGTTCTTCCAAATGTCCTTACTTTCAAATGGGAGATCACAACTGGAGAAATAAAGGAAGCAAATTGTCTTTTCCTCTCATTAAACATTGTGCTTTAGTATGGAGGAGAAATCTTTTATCAGTAAGTGCTAAATTTTCCTGAACAGTAAATTAGCTTTCCAAACCTTTCTGATTGCTTGGATAGGTAAGGTTTGTTTGTCTTTATATGGATAATTATTCCTATTTGCCTATTTCGTTGTGAAGTTCCTTTTTAAGTAATGATTATGGGATGTTTTGAAAGGCTTTTTTACTTGCATAAGTCTTAATTTTTCTAAAAGACTTTCTACCAAACATGGCATAGAAAACTAGCTCCAGCCTTTTACATGTTATTGTTTCACAGCACGCTATGGAGATAGCATAAGGGATGAGAGCTTTTCAGGGCCCACAACAGAGTTTAAGATCCCTAAATTAGTGGCCTGCTTTTTCCATTAGTGTTGTGCTCTGCTGAAATAGCACTGGACTGACTGGATTTTAAGCTGCTTGTTTCTAGGATGTGATTTATAGACAGTCAGATTATTTCAGTAGGATCAAGTATCCAGTGAGATACACTGACAAGAATGTAGATGTACCCTGAGCTTTCTCAGAAGTTGTGACATCTGTTCTTCAGCTCAGATGTTTCAAACTGTACTGCAGTTTTGACTGCCTTACAAATTAATAACATCATGATGGGATGTGCATTTAAAGCTCATGTCCAGGGAAGGGGTGTTTGGGAACAGCTATTCCTTAATCATTCTCCCCACAGACATGCACAGTCTAGTTCCTTTCCCCTTATCTGTCTGATTAGCACTTGCTTCTCCGCTTGTTGCTGTGCAAGCTTGCTTGTAGCCAGCTGGAGCCATGACAGCACTGACTGTGCTGTTCAGTATGAGACAGGGTAACAGACACTAACGACTGATTTTTTTCTTTGTTCATTGCAAACAAAGATTCCAAAGGGTCCAAAACGTTCTCCCTCTTTGGACCAAGCTTCTTCCTCCCATTTCTGTGCTTGTTTCCCTTGCTGGCTCTCTTGAGTGTCAGGCCATCTGCTCCTTCCCCTTCGCTTGGAGAGCCTGGCCCTTGTACAGGTGCTTCCTAAGCTTTGCTGCTGCCTGAAGAATTTCCTGCTGCTACCAGTGCCACATTTTGCGTTTTGCAGTTCCCAATTTCCTTCTCAGTCAAAGTGGTGGGTTCATAACAAAACAAAGCCATAGCTGGGGTTTGTGCATCAGTTTTCTCATGGACCAAGGCAATGTGCCAAGAGATCCCCTACATATAAACACGCTGCTGGTGGGGAAGGAGGTGGATTGGGGACACAAGCTGTGGAGTAGCTCCAGAACAGTTTGAGGAAACAGGTTGCTTCATTCTTGTGTATCATCTTCACCTTTTTTGATATGCCTATTTAGACACGTCAGAAAATGATGTCCTAGACAAATTTTTAGAAAAAACATGTTCAAGGGTATAGTATTTAAAGCACTGATCTGCAGAGTGGGGGACCCACATTTAATGAATTATGGATTCAGCATGAATCACGCTATGAAGAAAATATTTTTTTACTCAAGACACATTTAATTTATACAAAATGGATCAGCTGCAATAGAAAAGTGCAAGAAAGTGAGAGCTATACCAAAGCTATAACCTAGCATACGGATCTTACCGTGATTTCTGATGAGGTTGCTGTACTTTTCTTGTGCAAAACATTTTTCAAGGTTTAGTTCTAGTGCAGAGGAAAAGTAAATGCAGTAACCTCACTGACTCTCATGAAATCGAGTGCTTGTTTTCTGGCCAGTACCGATTATTATGCTGCTTACACATTCTGAAGGGAAATACCCAGCAGGCTCCAATCCCACTGAGGCAGCCAAGGAAACAAAGTTGATACTGAAGTATGCTCTGCAAGCACAGGAGTGTGGAAATTGCAAAAATTCTCCTAAGAGAACTATAGAGGGTAGATCTGCCACTTAGAAAGGATCCATGTGATGGTTCAAAGATCAAAAAACAAGGAACTTGAAAAACAAGATCTTTCCTGCTTGCCAGATAGGTAAAATATGCTTTTGTATACACACATACAAATATTTGTCCAGGATTTGATGCTGTGGCTTTTAAGTTTATGGGCTATTCTTACTGTCCTTAACTTCTTCTTGCATGATATATGACATATACTTTGCTTGTCATCACTCCTTTTTCATATTATTCCAGCAGCTCTTTTTTCATTTAACCCCATGCTAATGTGCGGTTGTGACAGAAGATTCAGGGTGAAAGCTCAGAGTATTCATTCTGCTTTGTGGAAATACCAATACTGGATTTTCTGGCATCTTTCAGTAAAACAAAGGAAAAGTAAGAATAAAGCACAACACAGGCCAGCACATCCTACAGTTGGGATTTCAGATTGCAACATTTTGACTTGAGTACTTATTTCTGCTCATTCACTTCTTTGCTTGTTGCTCTTCCAAATGGTATAGTGTGACCTAGGAGCTGTTCCACACCTGTACCCTGACTTAGTATATCATATAGAATACATGCCATTTTCTTAGCACTGCTCTCTTGACTTTACCTGTTGCAAATGGGAAAAAAAGAGTCCTCCTGCAGTTTGGTGATCCAGTGTTTGCCAAATTCTTGATGTATCATCCTAGTTTATGCAATACCTGACATTCCTTGTTAATTATTTATCCAATATATATCAGGCTGTATCATGTGTAATCACTAAGAGATGCCCAGGCAAACACAGTTACTGGGTTAAAAAATACTATTTCTTTATTAATTATTGTAACTAATGGTATAACTCGAGTTACTTCAGACATACACTTCTGGAGCATCCCCTCTGTCTGCACTTTGGGAACTTAGCACACTTGCTGCCTACATAGTGCAGAGATACTCCTAGTCAAACGGTCACAAGTAAAAGACTAGTTACTTTACTTCACTGCCTGCTACTGAAAGGAAATATATATTATAATTTCCTCCTTCATTTTCCTTCTATAAAACTTCCAACATGATAATTTTCCGCTCACATGTTCAGCTAAAAATACAAAGTACTTAATCTGAACTGAGATCAGGTTCACCTTTGCTGTAGCTGCAGGAAAGAGAGGAGAAGGTAGGCAAAGGGCGGCTGCCCAGGCAGGGTGGATACTCTGGCATGGTGTGAGGTTATGTATGTGCCACACTCCCAGGCTCCAGTTTCCTGGGCCCCTCTCCCTGCCAGCCTGCACTTGAACTGTGCTGCTGCAGTAAGGCAACGGAGGTCTCCTCTGAGCTTGCCTTCATAATTCGCAGGAAATCAGATGCCTGCAGATTATGAACAAAATCTGGCAGATTATATCCTTCACCTCTTAAATAAAATGGCAAGTAAATTTAGACTGGGCAGAACCTGGAATTAGGAAAAACCTGAAAATCAGAAAAACACTTGTGAAGTGCTTAAGCCACTCTAACATTTGGCTAAATTAAGATACTGTGCCTCCCCATACTGAGTTATTTTAAACCAAACTTCTTGGCTCTGCTAAAAGCACCCTTCTTCCACTTTACACTCTCTATTGTTGAAGCAGAATTCTTTCTAGCTAATCCATTGAACAGAAAACTGTCAAAAGAGTTAGCTTTCTTTGAACAATAAGTATTATGCAACATCTTGAAGTTTCAGTTCGAGTTTCACTACATTTAAGATTGCTGATTGGAAACACAGTCGTGTCAGCTGAATATCACATTGAGGCCAATATGACAAAAATAAACACCAGCAGTATAAAAAGGGCAGAGAGGTGAACAAGTTGTCCTTGCTTTAGACTCATAACTTCTTACTCCACAGCACTTGAGAGTTTGCATTTAGAAGTAGACAGAGCAGGTATGAGCAGATGTGGATGTGTGCATGCACATACATGCTGAAAAAAAGGAATTACTCTGAATTAGAGTTTGACTTTTGTCAGATATGACTGGAACACATGCAGCAGAAAAATAAAAAAGGTAGGTTAGCAGAAGGGGAGATTGTATTTACTTCTGTATAGGAGTGAAGAGTGTGACATAACTGAGTTCTTAAGTGGTCCACAAAACGGGCAAAGACAGGAAATACCACTTCAGTATCAGTAGCTTCCACAGGTCTGTCTGCAGAAATGCAGATCACCTTGTAATGCTCCTGTACGTGATGCTTTAATTTGTCATAAGTAGTTGGATATTAACAGATCTACACAGGACTGTGGCACCCAACCGGATTCAAAATGAAGTGATATACATAATGTTTTCTTACGAAACATTTTCCCCCTTGAATTCAGGTCTGGAGGCAGCTGTTTTTGCAGTACTGCTAGTACAAGTATGAATGATTGAAACATTTTGAATCTATATTTGAAGCACCCTGCTGAACATTACCAGGCTTCTATGACTCTACAGAGAAGGACAGGTGTCTTTTGGACATTATGATTTCTCCAAATTTGGCACAGCTGTTACGTAAGACATTGCTAATCAGAGCATTTATCCCAAGTGTTCCAAGACAGAGCACAGGCATACCTAGCTGATTCTCACCACGCAAGTGTTGCTATTCACACATTTTGTAGATGTAGAAATAAAAAAGAGAGAGCTACAAGGGATTCTCTTGCTCACAACTTTTTGTTCATATCTCTCCCCCTCCCTCTGGGAGTAACAAATGACCTTATTGTTTCTCACTTTGCTGACACTTCTGCCTCTATGCTTCAAACATGCCAGTCACACTGTTCTTTCACACACATTAAAACCATTATATTAAACTCAGAACAAATGATCCACATTCAGCTTGAAATTTGCTGCCTTCAAGATCTCAGAAAGCCTATGTATCTAAAACTTTGCCTTCTTTTTTTCCCAGCTATATTAGTTGGCTTGCTAAAAATCTTTACAGATCATTCCAAGCTTTTCCAGCAAGTTTGAGACACTTTATTCAAAAGATATTGGAAAAAAAATTGCTGTCTTTGCTACTGAGTTGAAGTAACAGGAAAAGAGGCAAGACCACTGCAAGAGGTTTCTGTGTGTTGTTCTTGATACAAGGTTATGCAGCAAATAACCTCAAACTATTTGAATCCTAACTATTCTATTTTGTATTTTACTTTTTTTTTCAGAACAGAATTATTTAGCACTTCCTACAGTGTGTTTAGTATTATATGTAACAGCCAGCACTGACTGTGCTGCTGGAGTGGATTGCATCCAGAGGCTGGAAAGCTTTCATAGGCTGGAAAGCAAAAGTTGGCCAGCTGGGATGTTTGGCTTGTGGATGGAAGTTGCCTGAGAGGCATATGACTTGTTAATGGTATGAAGCTATTCTCTGAATTCCGTGCACACTATAGTATGCAGGTCAGTGGGTAGGACAACACTAGACCAAATGATGGTTTGGACACCTATCTGGGAGCATCATACACACTACCTCTACAGCCTGCGGTCCAAAATGTGTCATGATGTGATCTGCTGTGGACAAATAGAAGACTGATCAAAATTGCTTGGTTCTAGTTATCTGAGCTGTGTCTGTGTTACAAACAAATGCCTCTCGTTATTCTGGCAGCTGTTGTTAAAGACAGCATCAAACAAGCAATAAAAATGAGGAGGATGTTGAAGGAACTAATCAAAGGACATTTCAGCATAGTTAAGGAAAACTTGGCAGGTTCTCATCTGAATTTGATATGCCATAAATCACATCATGTTGATCAACCATCACATCATGGTGGAAAACCTGTGCATCATGGTTTAACCCCAGGCAGCAACTAAGCACCACGTAGCCACCCGCTCGCTTCTCCCCCACCCAGTGGAAGGAAAAAGGTAAAACTCGTGGGTTAAGAACAGTTTAATAGAACAGAACGGAAGAAATGAATAATGATAAAAATAATAATAATAAAATGACAATAATAATAAAAAGATTGGAATATAGAAAACAAGTGATGCACAATGCAGTTGCTCACCACTCGCTGACTGATGCCTAGTTAGTACCTGAGCAGCGATCCCTCCCAGGCCCACTCCCCCCAGTTTATATGCTAGCTATGACGTCACATGGTAGGGAATATTCCTTTGGCCAGTTTGGGTCAGCTGTCCTGGCTGTGTCCCCTCTCAACTTCTTGTGCCCCTCCAGCCTTCTTGCTGGCTGGGCATCAGAAGCTGAAAATCCTTGAGTTAGTATAAACACTACTTGGCAACAACTGAAAAACATCAGTGTGTTATCAACATTCTTCTCATACTGAACCCAAACCATAACAATATACCAGTTACTAGAAAGCAAATTTCACTCTATCCCAGCCAAAACCAGGACACTGTGGAACTTTCTAGACCTGGTATTCCTGACTATTGGCTATCCAGTGGCCAGGAAACAGCTAGCTGAGGAACAGCTATATGGATGACGAAGCAATCCATATCACGTGGTTAAAAAACTGTATGCAAGTATGTAAGCCTGAATCTCGCTGTATGATAGTTTCAGGTAAGTTTGGCCCAAGTACTGGTCCACTTATGAAAATCAGTTTAATTTTTCCACTGTCTCACCTATTGTATCTTGTACCAAGTGAGCAATCTAAGCTCTCTCCCATCTGAATTCATATTTCCCCTTTCCAAAACACGATAATCAGACACATAGTTTCAAAGGCCAAATGCTAGGATTGTTTTTACGAACAAGTAAGCTGTGTGGGAGATGTATGACAGGCATAGTTACACTTTTGTTTCTGAAATATGTGAACAGGAAGTATTATTCTCATTTTAATTCTGGAGAATAAGGATAAGAGGAAATGGCAATGGATTTCTATTCCAGAAAAGAAATGAAGGGTGAGGCTTTCTAGTAGCAGTAGAATAATTTTTTATACCAAAAGTAGTTGGTATCTAGATAGAAGGTTTTAATATGCAGGTTTGCCAGTCCCAGAAGTAGGGTGAAATTGCAGTTAGAAATTAGTTGAAGCCAAATTTATTGCCAGCTAAGGCAAACAGAGGATACGGATTCAGTTGATTAACTTAGTACACTAAAGCAAATCTGAACAAAAAGCCTAGAAAAGAAACAAACAGGAGCTTGTTCCAGCTGCCTCCTCTGTCTGAAGATAGAAGTCCTCTTTGTGCTGCTGGTGCAGATCTAAAGAAAAGAAAACAAACAGGATGTTCACAGCACAGAGCTGAGTTAGGATTCTTTTAAATATCAGGGGTTTGTTGCCAAGGATGAAGTATGCAGTCCAAGTGCTAAGCTAGAAGTTTCTTTAATAAGCGCTCACAACCAGATTCCCTTTGGCTGTCATGATTTTGTAAACAGGATATCTGTGCAAAATCCTGGGAACACTCCTTTCTACCTTAATACCTGAGCCTCCTTGTCTCTCCACATCCATTTACTGTCTCTGGCCTTATGCTGGAGATTGTATCGAGCTCTTCTAGACAGCAGTGGTCCTAGAGGTCTATATTTTTACAGCACTTGATACAACAGTATCCAGATCCATTTCTAAGTCTCCCTGACATTGCAGTAATGCAAGTAATAAATACCACTACTAATAAGTTGCATCTGGCTTCCTTTCTGCTTATATTTGTAAGCCATCTTTGCCATCTAGTGGGCATTTTTTTACTTACAAGTTTTCTTCAAACATCAGGGTGTCAACAAGCCAAAGTCCAAATTTTGACTCGGCAGGAACACAGTTCAAGTCTGGAGAGGAGTTAAGAAGCGCTACCACTGCCCAAGAAGCCCCAGATACACTACAGCACCTTCTGTACAGAGGCCATCCCTCTGCTGACCTGACACAGCCCTCTCCTTTGGTATGCCAATGTAACAGGAGTTGCAGTGACAAAAAAGTCACTCGCACAACTCTGACGTTTTTGGGCTTGGGACAGTATTCTCCAGAGGCCGAGAAGGCAGCTATCAGTCTTGTAACAGAAAATAGCCATTGTGAAAGCAGATGCAACAGAGCCTGCATGCCTAGTCTCACTATTTATTATGGAAGTATGAACACTGAGTGTACCCTGAGCACGTACTCTGCAAAGGAAACTTTTTCCTAACAGATATGCGCTCTTAATAGTGATACCACTACTGACCAAACAGTTCCCATGTCAGTTAATGGACCATCATAGAGTGGGGATCCATCCGCAGAGAAAACAGATCTAAAAGATAATCATCAAATAATTTATATACATCTGCTTAAGGTTCTTTCTGAAAGAGCAGCTAATTTCAATGGAGATGTTATTTATTGCAGAGAAGTGAGTGATTTGGGGAAAAGTGTAAGTATTCATTGGCTTGAAGTATTTTAGCTATTTAAATTTCAGGGAGTGGCAATGATAGTTAGCATTCAGATTGGGAAGCTCTGTCTTGATTAGGGATAGCATAGTTACAAAGTGAATCAAGCCTATTACATTGCCATGCATACAGGAGGGAATAGAAGGCTCAGGAGGCAAAGAAGTAAGGAAACTTTTCCTAAGGATGATGGTAACAGCTGCGTTGCTTAGTAGTTACTCCAGGAGAGTATAAGATTGGTGCTTAGAATACACTAGTGATTATATAAATTTAAGTACCAACACAGATGGAAAGGAAGGGGTGCCTGCTCCCCTGCTTACATACTGCAAGTGCTATGTGGTAATACTGGAGAACTGGTATGCTCATCCCTTAGGTGAAAGGAAAAAGACATTAATGGTTTCCAAAAGCTTTCTCATCCTGGTTTCCTCAGCTGAGGAATGTACCCACATCACAAAACTTTCAGGGAAATGGTTTAAAACCTGGGAGAAGAGAAAAAATCTTCTGTTAAGAGTTCACAATATTATACTTTTTAAAGTCCTGTAAAGTGATTTTTCCTCCAGTTTGTTAATATTGTCACCATGTTCACAGCTGCGATTTCACATGGGACAACTGTATTTTTCCTCTGACACATGAACAAAAGCCTTACCATTCATTGGCAGAACAAGGAAACCCTATTTTAATTCACTGTGCAAGTAGTACCTAGTAACAAACAAATGCCTTAACAGGACTGGAAGCCTGTTCTGTGATCTACTACTTAGAAGGAATCTAGAGCTATCAGTGATATCTAAAATGTTGTTACATGACAAGATGAGTAAAAGCTTTCAGTGACCAGCAGGAACAGACAACACTCACTTTCTCTGTAAGGGTGTATTAAAAGCTGAACATGTGCTACAGAAAATTATATACACCTCCTTTTCTGTACTGCGTGAAGCACTACTGCCACACATCCAGAGGCCGGGAAGCGGGAGTCACACCTCTCTGCTGCCATAATCAGGGACAGCAAATCAGGTTTTTCACAGCAGAAGTTATCATGGCAGTATTACATAGGTATTAACATACAAAAGATTTGCAGATGCTTGAATTAGGGCAGAAAGGACAGTAAGAGATAGGATGTGGCCAATTGTATGGATTATGCATAAAAATAATATCACTAGAGAACAATTTTTATGCATCTATGTATCCTGCAACTTTCCAAACTGTGAGGAAGTTTTCATATTCAGATGTTCAAGTATCTTATGTGTACCTATACATGCAACAGCATATAGATTAAGAAATTTTGCCACAATTGAAAACAGTCATCTTTACTGTAAATTCACTGAAATAAATACATCATAAAGTAATTTAATCCTCTTTATATAATAAAGAAAAATATGGATAGGAAGGGAAACTATTAAAACCTAGTTTGGGAGTGATGCTTGCTAATTAAGAAAGTTGTATCTTGGATGTAATCTGCATTCTCTGCAGATAACCTGCTGGCCCAAGGTAAATAAATACATTAAAATATAGAAATTGCGTTTGCACACAAAATGTAAGATTAAAAAAATTTCCTCAAAATTTGGAACTTAAAGTTCCAGTAGCTGGAGAAATGCCCTTTAGATCTGTTGCCATGTGACCTACAATTTCATTATTCAAATAATAATGTTGATGAAAGGAATTTCAAATTTGTAATAGATTTTGCATCAGAACATTGATATTTACAAACTTCATTCATAACATCAGTGATACAGTATGATTGTGTGAGCAATGACAACTGATTAACACCTCATTTTGCATAGCAGGTGCTTACAGGCAACTTTCACAATTTGTAGATAGAAACTGCTTACTCGATACACAGTAATAAATTCAAGAATACTGTATATTGCATATGGGTGATACATAATAGATGATGGAGGTGGATCTGTTGAACTGTTGACTTCCGCATTATTTACTTGGTTGTAATGACACTGAGATGAATTGAACTTCTTTTACTTACGATGAAAGGGTACACTTAGAATCATCAGGATAATCCAGGCAGAGCAAGAACATTACAGACCTGTGAAGACATCATTTTATTTAGTGTCTTTCAGGCAGAAAACTGAGGAAAACAAATGAAAATCCAAACCAAACTCAACAGAATTATCATGTTTAAAGCTTCCCTTCAATTATTTTCATCTTACAATCTACTGTAAATAACTAGACCTGTGAATACTACTGTGAACAACTAGTAATTCTGCAGACATTCAATAGTACTTTTAACTGTTGTTTATATTTTCAATCCAAATACATATTTAATAGTGAAGTGGAATACATGAGGCCATCTTCTGTGTCTGACATTAAGCAAGTACAATATTCCACTTAATTATAAAATTATACAATACGGTATAGTGTTTTGCTCAATTCACAGCTGAAAAATGCTAAGTCTGAAAAATGTGACATCACCCCTCCAGCTTATCAGTCTCTTACTAAAGAAACAACATTAATGGCACTTAAGTACTGGAAGGTAAGAAACCATTTAAAATAGATGAGGTGCTTCGCAAATACACCATATTAATGAAGGATTTTCACTTACTTGTAATTGTCAGTGCAGGTGACATCATAACCAAGGGTTTTTAGCCTGTTTTCTAATATTTTTACAGTATGAGTTCCACAGGACTCTCTGTGAGAAAGGATTTTAATATTATTGCAAGTCTTTTATTACCTAATTTCATTTCACTGAACTTGATGGAATTAGTAAAGTAAATCCCCATTACTTTGCCCCTTCTATATTCCTTAACTCCTACAGAAAACTGATGTACATTGCTATTTATAATGCTTCATTTGCTTACAGGCGTTTAACATTTCATACTCAGTTTGCAGAGACTGGAAGATTGGCTTCAGCCAGTGTAGCATTTGCAGATTCTATTAACTAATATTCCTGCCTTTAATATTTCACTAGACAAACAGAAAAAGAGCTAAATAATTTTGTAAAATAATAAGTGTTTCATTTGTAATATTCTTTTGCAGCTATTTAGGTGGTGCTAAAGTTTATGCTAGTTGTCTTTACAGAATAAGTTGGTCATGATAAATTAGAATTACTCTTCTTGTTAGAAGCTTGTCCTCTCTCTTGAATACAGAACAATAGAAAAACACAAGGAGAGAGAAAAAACCAGAAACAATCCTAAGCACAGCTTCTGTGTCTAGCACTGATTTTCAAATTTGTGGTCCATTAGCAAAAGAAAGTTTAGCATAGTACAGAACCTACTGTGACCTCTAAAACTTGCACCAACATCAAGTATTAAGGCCAGTGCTACTTACCCATTGGTCAGTACATACTCATGACTCTAAAGAAATCATATGGGGACTAACAAAATCATTCTAAAAAGCAATTAATAAAAATATACAAATATTCCTGTGCATCCATTAATTGAAAGATAATTAACATTCAGTGCTTGCCCTAATTTTTATTTGTAATAAGGGCAACTTTCGCAAAGGTGAGATGTATTTTTTTGGGTTTTTTTTCAAAAGGGTATGATTCTTTGACTTAAAGAGAAAGGCTGAGAAATGCTAATCTGAACTATGCTTCATAGACTCCACAGCACATATGTGGTCTGGGTTGGCCATGCCAAAATTGAATGAAAGAGAAGCAAAAGGAGATAAGAAAGAGACAGATGAGATGTGAAAGGGGAATGACACAAAAAGAATGGATGCAACTAAAAAGCACTGAGTAGTGAGAAGCCTCACGCTCCTAAGAATGCAGATGACACCAGGGATTCAGCCACCAGTGGTGGCTATGGGGACATCTGAGCCCATTTCTCTGGCCCTCTTCAGCCAGGGCAGTTTTAAGACCAATGAAGTGCCACCATGTTATATTAAACTGCAGGGACCCTGCAGATGGTTGGGGTAAAACTGACTTCCTCTGTTCCTCTACCCCCGATTCATCTATGTGCATTTGTAGGCACCCCCACAAACACTATAATGAATAGACTATTTAATTCTTCCTTTAATCAGTCCCAAGTCAGGCTTAATTTCTGGCCTAATTTTAACTTCAGAGTCCATTTTCCATTATGTTTCTGTTGAAAATTGTCATTTGGTCTTTGGCTATTTACCAGCAGGCTATTCTGTTTGGACTCATCTGTTTTGTTTTGTTTGTTTGTTTTTATTAAATTAACAGCAAAATTAGACCTTTTCAAAGCCCATATTTTATTATTTGAATGATTTTAAGTATTGAGAGAAAATGAGCCCCCTGGTGGTATTTCTCTGCTTCTACTAATTTTCAAACAGTTAAAATAGGTGAAAATGAAAAGAATACATATGGCAAGGTGAAAGTAATATTTCACGTCAGCATTTAATCTGAAATTCAGATTGACTCTTTTCTTAGTAAAACTGTATGTGATATATTTTCACTCAAGGTCCGAAATCCACACACACATCTAACCAAGAGTGGACTCTAGACCTAGTATTAGAATTTATTTATAATTGGTCTAATTCTGGTATTTCTATACTTTTGGGGAATGGCAGAGTTTGGCTTCTGTGTTTGTGAAATAATCTAAAATATTTTTAGCTTAATTGCTATCCAAATATAATCAAACAGAAAGCTAAGGTGAAATTTTAAAGACAGGTCCAAAAAGAAGAAATTAATTTTTTTGGAAGATGTAACTTACCTATCTGGTCCTTCAATATCATCCACAACCCAGATGACAATTTTTGAGATTTTGTCTTTCTGGAGATTAGGTATTTCATAATCTGCAAAAAACCTGATGCAAGAAACAGATTTTTAGAACAATAAAGAACATTTGAAATAAATAATCTTTTTTTTCCCTTTGCATTAATGAAGGCTCTGATCCTGCTGTAGGATATGGGCTTGCTCGATTTTACATTTATATCTTCTGATTACAATCACACTCAACACAGAGTAGAAGAAAATCTGATTAACATTCTGGATATCCTTAAAGGTCAAAGGCATTTAATCACAAGTTTTGTTTTCATATTCTTCACCTTAAAGGGGCTCAGCTGAAAAAAAGTTACAATTTAGAGGTGAACCAGAATGAAGTGAACTTCAAAAAATGAAAAAACACAAAAAGCATTTGATCTTTAGTAAAAAAAGAAAAAGGTCATTCTTGTAGTTATTGCTTTTAGACACAATACATTTTTTCTTTAAATAAAAAAATAACAATAGCCACAAGACAAATGTATTTTTAGGTACAAAATCACTGCAACAGTAAATGAAGTCTCTGTCTAGGATACATAAGACCATAAAGGAGAAACTTCTAGACATGTCCATCCCTAGCCTACAAAATCTTCCACTTTATCGCTTTGTGTAAATTGACTTTGATAGATATTTAAATAACAATTAAAACAAGATAATAAAATCACAACTAAATCATAGAATCACAGAATCATAGAATGGTTTGGGTTAGAAGGGACCTTAAAGATCATCCAGTCCAAGTCCCTTGCCATGGGCAGGGACACCTTCCACTAGACCAGGTTCCTTAAAGCCCCATCCAACCTGGCCACAAACACTTCCAGGGATGGGGCATCCACAACTTCTCTGGTCAACCTGTTCCAGTGCTTCACCACCCTCACAGTAAAGAATTTCTTCCTAATATCTAATCTAAAAAAGCCAGATCCACAGGATTATTTTAATGTCTGTAAATTGAATTTTTGTGAGATGCAGCCATTTCAAAGCCACAGATTTCTAACCCTTCCAGCAAGATATGCTGTAATGATTTCCAACCTTTTAATTGATCTTTTTTTTATTTCGTCAGAAAGCTTATAAGGGCTGTGTCCATGCTGAATGCTTGGTCTAAGCCTGAGCCTAGGTGTGTGCTATAATTTGCTTATCATGGGTCTTCTTAAATGTCTACATCTGGGCTGCAGTGTCTCTTAGCCACTTTAAATGCTCTGAGACCACCCAGACTAGAAGGGACTGTTAGTTGTCACCTCCTTGATAAGACCACCAGTGGGAATGTGACCACTGCTTTGTCCTCCTGGTGCCTGCAATCAAAATACTGGTGCTCTGGTATGGAAGCACAAGACGTGTGGTGTTTTTCAGTGTCTGTGGGCAGCCAGCCAAGACCTGTTCATGAAGTTTGCAAGTTAATTTAAACTTCTGGAGAGGTGGAACATGAGGAGGCAGATACCAACAGTTGCCCTTTCTAGTCAAGTCTGGTACAGCAGTAGCTAAGCAGGGACCAGCAACAGCAACAGCACGTTTGCCTGTCTGTCCAAGGTGTCCAAGCCTGTCTTAAACACATAGTAAAAATATAACGAAAAATAAAGATTCCAAATATTTTTAACTTATTTGCTCATTCATGCATATGTTATTGCCAGCAAAACTCATAGAATCATTTAGGCTGGAAAAGACCTTTAAGATCATCGAGTCCAACCATCAACCATGCCCATCAAACCATGTCCTGAAGTGCCTTGTCTACATGCTTTTTGAATACCTCCACGGATAGTGACTCAACCACTTCCCTGGGCAGCCTGTTCCAATGCCTGACAACCCTTCCAGTAAAAAAATTTTTCCTTATATCCAATCTAACCCCCCCCTGCCGCAACTTGAGGACATTTCCTCTCGTCCTGTCACTAGTTACTTGATAGAAGAGACCAGCACCCACCTCACTACAACCTCCTTTCAGGTAGTGGTAGAAAGCGATAAGGTCTCCCCTCAGCCTCCTTTTCTCCAGGCTAAACAACCCCAGTTTACTCAGCCACTCCTTACAAGACTTGTGCTCCAGGCCCCTCACCAGCTTCGTTGCCCTTCTCTGGACACGCTCCAGTGCCTCAATGTCTTTCCTGTAGTGAGGGGCCCAAAACTGAACCCAGTACTCAAGGTGCGGCCTCACCAGTGCTGAGTACAGGGGGATGATCACTTCCCTGCTCCTGCTGGCCACACTGTTTCTGATACAGGCCAGGATGCTGTTGGCCTTCTTGGCCGCCTGGGCACACTGCTGGCTCATATTCAGTAATCTGTTGACAAGCACCCCCAGGTCCTTTTCTGCCTGGCAGCTTTCCAGCCACTCTTCCCCAAGCCTGTAGCGTTGCATGGGGTTGTTGTGACCGAAGTGCAGGACCCAGCACTTGGCCTCGTTGAACCTCATACAATTGGCCTCGGCCCAACGATCCAGCCTGTCCAGATCCCTCTGTAAAGCCTTCCTACCCTTGAGGAAATCGACCCTCCCTCCCAACTTGGTGTCATCTGCAAACTTACTGAGGGTGCAAAATGCAGCTTCCTCCAAAATATAAAGCAATCTTTAGCTAGAGGAGCCAGAAACTGTGGAGGAACAATGTACAATTGACTTCAGTAAACCAATTTTTGAACCAACTAATATTATTAAAGAAGTATGCCAACTACATTCATACTGTTGTGAATGAGCAAAGTTATTTTGCAGTGAAGTGAGAAATAAATCTTAACTGAAATGGTAACGGGTGACTTAATGATGATTCATAGGTACAAACTGTAAAGCAGGATAAACTTTGGAGTGGCTTTGAAATGCCTGAAAACAGATCAGAGAGATGTTTAGGAAGACAGGTAGATCTTTCAGATTACCTTCTGCTATCAATTATTCAACTGTAAGCCTCTTTCAAACAAGATCTCTTAAATGAATTCTGTCATAAATGGACCAGAAGATACACAGCAAAGAGAAGAGATGGAGTAACTGGCTTTGTTTTCTTCTTGGCAGGCTGTGTTCCAGTGGTGGAGATTTCACTAGTCATGATACCTTCAGACAGGCAACCCAGGGAAGTGGTGGAATTAATTTATGTGTAAGAGGTTTCTGAAATAAGGAATCTGTAAATTGACAGAAATAAGGAATCTCTTTCTGAAATAAGGAGTCTATACTGGATTCTGGACATTGACCTGCTGCCAGATATTATCATCTGTGGAAGACTTGATCCCAGCTGACCACCTGACCAACCCAAGGAGACCATGTAAGTCTTCCTGATTAGCTGAAACATGTGTAGAGAGATGGACCTTTTGGGGGTAGAGGTAAGTAGGTACTAGGTGTTTTGGAACAGATGGTTCTTGTTTCTCTCCTATCTGGAGATAAAAATAACTTTTCAATGACCATTTTTAATCCTCAGTAAGCACACAGGAGGAAGATGTGTTCTACGGGTTTTTAAAAGAGGTTTTTTTGATCTGCCTTGGACAGGACAGTTGCTGAGGCAAGGAAAGATGTATTTTTCATCACAGGTAGGCAGTCACTACAGCCATATATTCAGTAAAAGTTCTTAAGGGTGTACTTTTAAAATAAATTTTAAATATAAGCTTAGATGAACTTCTGCATAGTGGTACACTTGTAAATCTGGGAAAATACATCTGTCCTTAATATACGAGGGAATAAGGAGAAGAGGAAGCTAATCCTTGCTATTATCCTTCTCAACTTTTTTGCTTTCTTAAACCGTAATGGATCTCAAACTACCTCCTCTCTTGGGCACAGAGAAATAGAAGGACAAAGCACTTTCCTTATAGAACTTAACCTTTGCTCCTAGGCCTGACAGAGGCTACACTCCCTGTAACAATGTTCTCTCCTTAGAGGTGTCCCTGAATAGAAATTTTGTAATGCTCATCTTTTTGAAGACACACATTTTGCCACAGATGTTGGCTGACTTGAAGGCTTCTTTCAATTTATCCTGTTTGCCACAGCGGTTTGTAAAATGCAGGAGTCAAAAGGACTGTTTCCATCCATTTCATGTTAATTCCTACAGCTGGGGACAATTAACAGTTGTCCCCACAACTCAGCAGACTTTGATGCAACGGGCTCTTCCAGCTACACTTCCCATGCTTTGTGCAGCAGAAGACCCAAACAACTGGTTGACCCTTTTTTTCCAGGCATCAGACCTTGTACACATAAATAAGTCAGTTTTCTTACCCTGGGTCTGGATAAGCTCCTCCAACTGCAGAACCATTCAACAAGACGTGTATCACCCCAGAACTGTGCTGTGCATACTGCAATACATAACAATTTTTTTCAGAACTCATCTTAGAGATTTGTCATATGGCTTGGTATTGTATTGGAAGCAACTAAGACAGAGAAAATAATTTTACCAAGAAGAATATCAGAACTGTGAAAATAATAGCAATGTAGCACCCTAGTAGGTCACTGCAGTAGAGAGGACAAGAACTGAATAGCCAGTGCATTAATTCAGTGCATCTTCTCAAACTATTTTCTCACACATATAAATAGTTTCTTTAGCATAGGAAGAAAGCATTTTGGCACTCTATGTTGGGTTTGATCTGTGAATAAAGGGTTTCCGCCAAGGATGTCAAATGTCACTTAGGACCTGCATTCAGTAGACAACTAGTGTGCTTATTGTGTTTAGTATATGCTTAATATATTGTTATGGGGTTGTGTGGTGCGGTTTTTTTTTTTTTGGTGTGGGGGGGG
>VYZV01003840.1:38009-60111 GCA_013401275.1 Pandion haliaetus | reverse complement strand
GCAGCCCCCTCCCCCACTACCAGAAAAAAAATTGTGCCACGCAAACCCATAACACACTTCTAACAAGGAGCACACAGGCAACGGCAGACCAAGGTACCACGTAATACCCTGTCCCAGCTACTCCAAGGCCCATGGCAGGAGCTCTCAGTCCATCAAAGGCCCATCTCCACACACCCAGAGGAGCACAGGGGCACACAGGCAGGTGGAACCCATGTGAGTGACTCCAAGGAAAGACCATCCTGCCCAGGCCACCCTCACAGAGCACCCAGCCCTGGTGCCCAGATGTCCACGCATCAGGATGAGTCAAAAGGAGCAAGTCTCCAGAGCAGCTTTTGGACTGGACGGAGCATTGCCAAGGAGTATGCAGGGGAAGAACATTTTGGAATAGCACAAGACTTATGGGATATTTAGGGGAGGCATCAAAGGTGGGGAAAGCAAGGTGGTTTGGTGAGGAACAACGTGTAAGAAGGGCCAGCCACGTGCAGGTAGTTTGCTGGTTGGTACTCTTCTCTGGCCTTGCCCTGTTCCTGATCAGCAGTGTGTCTTACCTTCTTTTTAAATTCCATTTCTAACTATTTTCCTGGGTGAGGGACTTTTCTGCGCATGTACAAAGGTCAAACCTGTTCTTGCATAAGTGCATCTGTGCTGATCTGTGTGGCTGGCCATATACATGTAGATATATATGTTCTGTGTAGGTGGGTCTGTGTGTGCACGTGCCTACTGGGATACATGCAAAGTCCTGCTACTGGCTGCACCTGGGGCATGGAGCTGTGGCAGCCTCACCACTGCCAAGCTGCCACATTCAGCTGCTCCAACATGACATGGCCCAGCAGCCAAGGATAAGGACAAGGCTTTGGGAGTACCTGTCCAGTGGGCAGCAACATCACTGGTTGACCTCAGCTGGTTTGAAATTTGTTTACTAAAACACACAGTCAAAGTCTTTCACCTTTCTTGCACTGCTGTAAGATCTCACAGTTGTGATCCTGCTGCTCTTACCCAGCATTTCAGATTTTATAACCCATCTTTATCTCTAGCGGGAGCCTACTACTAACCTCTACCTGCTAAATACTTGCTATTTGATAACCAGCACGTTCCCTCCCAAACAGGTTTCTATTTTTAGGCTTGTTCCTTGAGGTACCTCAGTTGGTATGAAACATTTCTGTGCTTTCGTCCTACTTTTCTCAACCTAGCACTTTATATTTGCTGCTGGGGGCACCTCTGCTTCCCTTGGCTCAGAGTACCTCAGGTCCCCCCAGCACCTCTCAAAGGTGGAGACTGTTCTCACAGAGGTGCGTTTTCAGAGCTCACTCCCCTGCTGCTGCTTGAATCTTACAAGTCATTGCTACTTGCTCCTAGCATGTTAAATCCCTCAACTTCAAAAAACTCAGAATAAGAGGAGGCTCATAACTTTGCTGCTTTCACATTGCCTATGTCCAATTGCATACTCAACTCCATGGGAAAAATTGTTGCTATGTACTGTGAAGAGCTGTACCTATAAGCTTTGTCTTGTTCCCTCAATTTGCAATATGGCAATGCTCTATTTCAAAAGTACAGTGCAAAGAATTGTGTAGCAGGGGGACAAAATAAGGGATGATCAATACTATACCAAAAGCTGTACTTACAAGAGGTTTTATTATACTTTGATTATCTTTTGGCTACAGCTAAATGTACAGCCACAGTTGCTTTCTATTCCATTTGCTTCTTTGATGCAATTCCCAGCTCCTCTTCCACATGTTTCAAATGCTTTTCCTCAGACATTTGCATTTAGCTTTCCAGTGCTAACAATTCGCCATAAGTGCTTCATGTTTAAAAACAAAAAAAAAAACCCAACCAAAAAAGCCCACAGCAAAACTTTATGTTACTTTAAATACTGAGCTACAATTCCATGGTACATAAGTAAGCAGAAACAGAACTTCTTCTAAAAAACGTATTTTTCACATGCAGTTCAAATCATTACAGTTTATACAACACCTTCTAATCTGCAACTGCACAACAGTTTCAGAATTTGTCTGAGACGTCCTCAAAGACACCATCCAGAGCTAACAAGGGCAGCAGCAAATTAATACCACAACACTCCATAGCCTTTCTAAGCAGGAGCTGACAAACACCAGATCACAGGAGAAACCTAGGAAAAGCAAAACACAATGGCCCACAATACCATCAAGAGTGTAATGTCCAGACACGTTCGCTATGCTGTTTGCTGGAAGGGCAGAGCAAGAAGATACTCAAATGATCAGCTCAAGCATCACAGAGCTCCTTCTTCATGATTCAGGAACCAGAAAACTGGTCCCTGATGTTTCCCCTGTGTAAGCAGGGGTTTGCCACCAGTCTCCTTCACTGCCTGTCCATGTTTAACCAGTGTCCTTCAGTGCGGGTGTCCCTCAGTCCAGCTGCCCACCTTTGTGCCGCTACAGCACAGCACAACAGTGGCTGGGTGCTGCAGACCAGCACCTTTGGGCAAGCTGCAACAGAGCTGCTGGTGGTGCCCCAAAAGCCTCCGCTCCCAACCCCTCGCTTCTAATCCAGCTGAACGCAGACTGTAATGACCCAGATTTCTAACCCAGAATCACACAACAAATAGAGGTTTTGACCGCTTCTGAGCCTTTCCCAATGAATTTAAGGCTGTGGCACCTTCTAGTCAACGAGTGACTTCTACTCTGTCTAGAATGAACTGAAACCTACTGAGACATATAACACAAGTCATAAGGAAAAATCTCCATTCCCTGCTACTACATGAAAAACTGAGGGCAGAGCTAATTAGGGGACTAGATTTGCTAGTTGTGAAAAGCCATAGTTCTTTGCAAATGCACCAGTTGAAAGGTGCACCTTTCAGTTACAGAAATTTTTTCTAACCATCACTGTCATCTGCTGACCAGAACTGCCATCCAGACAGCCAGAGGCTCAGGTACTCCCTTGGGCAGTGAAAGATGCAGTTCAAGTGTCTGGCCCAAGCTTTAAAGAGCCCCAGACCACATCCTATGGGGTCACTGAGCTCTCTTCCCCTCCACAGACACCTCCTCAGTCCTACTGAGGGTCCCACTGATGTATCAGAACAGGACCCAGCAATGGGAGCAAGGCCTTTGGAAGCGCTCAGCTGCAACAGAGCCAGGTATCACTCACAGCATCTCAGCCAAGAAACACTAGAGCCGAGCGCTGCCAGCACCATAGAGGAAGCGAGGTTACCATAACAGCTTGACTCCTCCTGGAGTCCAGTCATTTCTCCAGACACTCTGCAGCCCAAGAAAAAATACTGAAACAAAATAAAGCAGCAATCTAACATTAAGCAGCCAATTGCCAAGTAGCAGCTTCAAACATGCTTTACACCATGACTAGCAGTGGAAAAAATCAGCTCTCACCATCATGATCCCTGTGTTTGCGAGTGACCACACAGACTAGAAGCAAGCATGATCAAAACTTGCCTAAGAGGAAACAAAATCTGCCTCACTAGCAGTTAACTGCACCAAAGACTCATGACAAAATACTGAGTGTTAATCAACTACCACCCATGGAAGCTGGAGACAGAGTACTCCCATTTCCACAGGGCCAAGCTCCCTTCATCACATCTCAGAGCATAGAAAAGCACAGGAGCAAAATTCCTAAAAGCAGGAGCAGCAATTTCTCACAGCACAGCACGGGCACTGCTCAGACAGCCCAGAAAACTAATTTTGGTGACTTAGTTCCAATGCAACCCGTGCCAGCAAAGGAATGAAAAGCAAAGGAGGAGACTCAGCAGGCTGAGAGAGCAGGAGCTTAAAAGAAAGATGCTAGAAAAACCTGAGAGTCTCTAAAGAAAAAGAAACTTATTTCCTCCTTTTCTCATGAAGCACCTTCCTACTCTAAGTGTCATTGCAAGAATACAGATAGACAGAAAACTAATTAAAACACACCTTCACAGTCCAATGGGACGGAGACAGAAAAAGGGAGTTTATCACCTTATTGATCACCTCTCTCCTGATACCCACAGATGCAAACAAGGGGGAGAAGATAAGCCAGGACCTACATAACAAACAATTACCTGGCAGGCCTCCCCAGTGTCTCCCAGCACAGAGCAATGCAAGACTGCCTCTCACAATTTCTGCAAGGGCCCTCAGCTGCTACCATAACCATTTTCACCCTGAGAGCTCTAGAGAAACTAAGTTTACAAGTGAAGCCAGTTGGTTTTGCATCCACATCTAAAGCCCTGAAAAACTACATTAACTTACAGGAAATTGAGGCTATAGAGAAAAATAATCCTGTTTTTCAATTTGCTGGTTTTGTCTCGTGCTTATCTCTGACCAAATAACCAATGAAGTTTTCTTTGATTTTTTTTCTTAGATCCAAAGTTCAATACATTTGTCCAGTAAAATGCTATTGTCCACATATTTCTTTAATCCAAAACCTGAACATTTCTCAATAAAAAAGTGAGAGTACATGTAAACTCTATTAGTGTTTCATGCTAAGATATATTTACAGATATATGCAATCCTTATAACTGTCCACTTCTGCAGTAGGATTTGATAGACTGTAGCACAGATCTCTGTATCTAATTCTTATTTCTTTCTGTTCCAAGGGAAAAAGGAGGAGGAAACAGCCTCACACTGAAGCATGTGAACATTTTCCAACTACAGAATTAATTATCTGCTCACTGTCACAACTTGTTTGGGGCACTGAATCTTCTATCTTTATGCCCACACTATCACCAACATGGGCTAACAGGAAAATTTCTTGCATCGATGAGCATTTTTCTTTCTAAAAATAACATACAGCAAGCAAACCAGCTCCATTTAAGTTGATGGAAAAACTCCCATTTATTTTAGTGAAGTCAATTTTTCACTCTGAGAAAACAATTTCATAGAATTTTACATAGATTTATGGAGCAGGTACAGCCTAAGGAACACTCGAGGAAAAGGTAGCATAGGTGCTATGTTTCTTCTTTTCCTTCTTTTCTTTTTTAATATCCTATGGATGTTCTCATTTTCAAATATGGTTATTTCAGACAATAAACACTGTCTGTATTTACTCTCAATGAGCAAACTATCCATTTGCTTATCATTCAGAGCTATGTTGTACCTAGTGAAAAAAAAAATCAGTGTCTTCGATTCAGCTGATGTTTGGCTTCCTTAATTAAGGCATGCATGTCTTAACATGAATAGCTTCAATGGAATTTGAAGCTTTCTTTTCTCTCTCATTCTCAAATATTTTAATATGTCACATCTCAGGGTCTTTTTCTCTCCCTTTCCCAACACTGGCTGCCAATATACATAAAGCCAAATCTCCACCTTTCATAATTTCCATACAAAATCCTACAGCCTCTTTCCATTTCTCAGCAAAAATTTAAGAGCCAGACACAGCAGTGAGTTCCCATTTTGTGGGACTCCAGTAATTTTATAAAATATGCTGCAGAACACTTACAAGCATGCCATAAATATTATATATTAAAATAAAAGTACACTTGTCAAATAAGAGACCATTTTGAGATGCATTATTCATAACAACCATTTATACTCTATAATAGCATAAAGGTAGAACAAGTTATACAGACACATTCTCTTCCTGAAAATTTCTACAATAGAAGATAAGATAAATGTAAGTCACTGGGTAATTATTAAAATGAGAAAAGGGCATAGGGAGATCAGTGGTGAAAAGAATAAGACAAAACAAATTGCTGAATGCATTGGGTTGAAAGGAAGGTGGTGAAGAGACAACAACATAACTTTTACAAGCAGAAACCACTAAACCAGGCAAGGGGAACTGTGATAAAGGTGAGATACTTCAGAACAGAGGAAGAGAAGGAGTCAGAGATAAAGAGTGTGTCTCACACACACACCCAAACTGGGCACTTAAAAAAATCATCTTCAGAGAGGCCTAGAATTGAATTATGGTGAAAATGGCACTGCTGTCTGAGTGTCACCTCCTCCTTTTCAGGGCTGGAGTGCGCAGAGTAGACATGCTAAGCAGGGCAGCTAGAGCATGCATGCCCTACATTTGCAGGGGCACCGACTTTCAAAGCCTAACATAAGAGTCAATCATTGAAAACATGACCTGCTAACTACAACCAGGAAAAAAAAAAAATTCATTACCCTGATATGACCCTGCATTGCAGACTGGCCTCCTGTCCTCTCACAACTCCAAAATTGCCCTCCCTCATCCTGGTGTGTCTATGGGCTCTGTGCTTCTCCACAGCACAAATCAGTGCTTGTAGCACAAAAGGACCCAGCTGCCAGGAAAAGCTGAAAATATTCATAGTTTTCCTTCCCTAGCTTATTAAAATGCAGTACATGTTACATCCACTTTTTGTCTTACTCTGTCTTAAAACAAGAAAAGAAACAAATAAAACCTATGAGTTGATAATTTTTTTCCCCTGTTGTAGAGAAGGCAGTCATGGTTGTTGGTTGCTCGCCAAAACAAACATCACCTAGCAGTTTTTACTGATCGCTCCAGCTCTCTGCGTTGCCCTGTACACTTCACAGCCCGCTTGAACCCCTCACTGGATTTGCCCTTTTGCCAGGAGGTACATATCTATAGACTTTCTTTGAGTAAATCGCCTAGAGAGATGCACACAGACCATTTAAAGGTTAGGAGAGATGGAGATTTCCCTGAGCTCATACTGCTCTTTCCTGCCTACCCAGTCCTTGAGCATTTGTACAGCTTCCTAAATTTGAATAGGCTTTTTAAATCCCAGTGGTAAATCACTGCCCAGGCTGCAAAGCATGAGGATTAGTACTCAGGCTAGAGCAATCACTGTAGACTTCAGCAAGTCCCAGGCCAAAGCTGTTTGTAGTGTTCAGTGAAGAGCCCCGAACTGTTGTAAACAACATTATTCACTGATTTGCACCATGATTTGCTGATTAAAAGCACAGAAGCGGTATGTGTGGAAGTATGGACACAGTTTAAAGAGGTACAAGTCATCTTATTGTCTCCAGTTACCAGCAATAACAGGTAAATAATTCATTAAGAAAGGGCAGCCTGCACATCATCACGACTCAGAAGAACCAGAAAGCCCACAAAAATGAAAACAGAAACATGATCATTATATTAATCACTGATAACGTAAGGTTTAGCAACTCCATTTTATATTATAATATCCCAGCTTCAAACAGACTGATAGCAAAGACTTCTTATGGACCAAAATGCCAGTAGAAATAAGCCAGTCTCATTGTTTAGCTTTCCTAAGAGCCTAAAAATGCTGAAAGCAACCTGGTTAGGCGGAAAATAGACATTGTTGGGTTTTTAATTCTTTCGCACCAGTAAACAAACATTATCTACACTGTGGAACCAATGCATTTTTGATAGTCCTACAGATTTTTATAAAGCACACTGATGAGCCTTTGAAAACCAGAGGCCATGTCAGACCCAATCCAGCTTGTCCTCAAACCTCCTCTTCTCTCTCTGCCCCACCTTCAAAAATAAAACCACACGGAAACCTGTTCTACTTCACCATGGGGGAACAAAGTGCTCCAAAGCTAATTTATGCAAAATCTTAAGCTCTTTTCATGCATTTTTTTATCATCCACCTTGTCCTTGCCAGATCTCTCTCTCATTTCAAGCCATCTCTAGACCTTGAGAGGGAGCCACTGTTCAGCCCACACCACAGAGCAGCCCTGACTATCCTTTAACTCAGGGACTTTCACAATAAGCTCACTCACAACAAGATGAATTTTTTCTTGCATAGTTTTACTCAGACTCCTTTTTGCTTTGTGTTTTTGATAGGGAAGTCCTGGGAAAGAACTTCCCAGGCACACTTCATTTGTGCCTTCAGTCCAGCTTATTTGTTCAAGGAGGTAGGTACCTTAGAAGATTGTATACTTCATCTGAGTCTCATAATGCCTAGTCCCAGACACCCTAATCTTTTTATCTTACTATTATATATCTTTAAAGCCAAAGGATATTTGCTTTTCTTTCAGGATTACATTCTACTCTCTCTGTCCCCAGGAAAGATGTGAAGGCTGAAATACACTTATGGAGCAAATATATCAGCCACAGAGGAAGAAAAGAAAGGAGGAATAACTCCTATTCAAACATGGCAATAGAGCAACACCACACTGGAGTCTTATTTTCTGGTGCTTCACGTGGGGAGAACAAAACCCTCTGCAAACTAGTTAAGAATTAGATCTCTATTTACAGAAGGGAGCATGTATACCGGGCACACAAAATGACACCCAAGGTAACGGAGCCAGGCAGTCAAACCCTCTCAGCACAGCTGCCAATTCTCAACTCCACTCTGCTTTCCAGCCGCTAAACAATATTCTTCTTCCCACCCACATGTAAGACATGAGCCAATTTTACTTTTATGAGACTAAAATTACATCTATTCATCTCCTGTCATGGTAAATGAATTACTAGCAAACTCTCTCATTTATCAAAATTTTATTCACAAAGTCTCATCTTCATAATTCCATTTACCTGCACGTGAGGAAATACATGCTGTTTATACAAGCATGAATAAATCGGGTATGATTCCCTTCACATTGAGTTGCTGTTTCTTTTACTGCAGGGGAAGAGATAAGCATAAGTAGTAAAAGAAAAAAAACCAACCACTTAAAAAAAGTTAGAAGTGCAGAGCTCATATGCCTTAAAAGGGAAAAAGTATTCCCAGTTTCAGAAGGCAGACTCAAAGAGACATCACCATGAAGTAACAACCGTAGCACACGTTTCTCAACATGCGGGACCTGACTTAGGATGCCTCCGGCATCCTCTCTTTGTGTTCCTATGAGGGAAGGAGGAAAAACCATACACCGTACGGATTGCTCCACAAGCAGTTGGGTGCAATCAGAAGTCTGCAACACAAGAATAACATTAAATAAATTACAAGGTGCAAAAATATACCCAAAGGGATACCAGGAGATACATGTCTTCATCTTTCACTACGCACTATGAGACATGGCAGTGTGTAAATGATCACGGCCTGACAACACTCCTGGAAAAACAGTACATTTCTGGCTATAATCCATTTCTAAATGGTCATTTAGCCTGCCCATGTTAGTTTGTCCCTAAGGGCTTTCTAACCTGTCAGGTTGATTTCAATGAGATTTTTCTCCAGACATGAAACACTCAACTCCCACTAACAATTGCACGCCTGTAAGTTCTTGAAAACACATAGTTAAGAAAAGGAGAGGGTATTTACAATAGCTACAGACTTTTGATCCTACCAAATGTGGTTGTGGCACATCAGTTGGGAATATGGAGCTACTCATTTTAGGAAAAACAGGGACCATGCAGTCAGACATCAGGAACTCAGGGCCCAGCACTGCTGGCTGCTCCCAGCAAGAGGGACACTAGGGAGGAGGGGGGAGGCAGCTGCACCCCAGTGGGAGCTGCAGCCTTTTGGAGGCAGCGAGGAGGGCACTTAGCAGGGGTCAGGGCAAGGGCAAGGTCAGGTCTGGAAGGAAGCACCTTTGAGCAAAGAGTGTCTCCTTTACAGCAAAGAGAGGACAGGGAGATCCTTAGCATCTGTACTTGCAACCCAGTTATTTTCAGCTTGTGGGGGTGCCCAGAACATGCCAGGTCCTTCTCCCAGCCCAAGGGAGGGGCGATTCCTTCCCTTGAGAGTTTACAATTTAGCAAAATTAAAATGAAATCTCAGTTACTAAATGAACATCTTGTAGGCCTACAAGAATTTTGTTTTCCTGTCTTGTGACCTTTTTCTGATTCCTCCCCCCCCACACCTTCTGGTGACTTAGAAACTACAGTCACATCAGCATTTCCATAGCCAAAAGTTTAAAAAAATCCTTGTAAGAACCATGTAAAGGAGATAACTATTTAACAACTGTTTCTCCTTCACTAAACAGAAATAGGCAAGGCCCTGGGAGGTGTTTGGGTTTGAGTTTTATTTTAGGGCAGGGAAGAGGAAGAGAAGGCCCTTTTAGTAAAGAAGTAAGTCTACTACAGTTCAATGCACTTTGAATTCCCAAGTTTTTAATTAAAACGTGGATCAGAGTAACAACGAATGCCAGTGGAAAGCCTGCATTCATCTGAAAACAGAAACCAACCAGTCCAGAGCTTTCCAAACTCATCACATTCAGCAGCCCCACAAGGGATGGAGGGGAACAGCACAGACCTACTCAGCCAGCTGGGCTGTCAAGTGGCTTTTATTTCCCCGTGCGAGAGAGCAGCAAAGGTGTTGAGCAGACAGATGATGAAAAGATGCAGGGGAGAAGGGCAGAACATCAGAGGAAACAGATTCATAAGAATAATTTAATTTAGAACATTAAATTAATCCAACAAAATAGAGGAACAGATGCGAAGGGATTTGAAACTCCTTCTTGGATCGTATCCCCTTGACTTTACCATACTCACAACCTGAATGTGATCTTATTTATTCATAATATTGAAACCATATTAATTAAGCAATAAAATACTCCAGACAGCTTATTGTTAGGATTATTTACATAATGTGTGTATTAAAGGGGGAGGAGGAGAAATTAATGGCTCCATCCTGAGAGGTGACTAAATGCTGGAGAAAACAATTGCTGGCTTTTTATAGCATGAAGGATTCCTCTTGCTGTTGGAGCACTTACCACAGACAGTTTTTCAAAGAATTTTGCTAATTAAGATATGTGCTCATACGAGCAAATATTTGGCTCTCTCCCCTGTGAAGCTGAGAAAACTAAGGCAAACAGAGAGGAATAAGGAGATATGAAATATTTCACATCTCTGACCCACTAAGTAGGCTGTCAGTCATCTGCTTTAACCACGAGATGATTAGTACAGCGACAACAAACAGATACCAATCTGGATGAGACCTCTGGGGAGCCTGCCAAGGAATACACTGCCTTTCCAAGCAGAAGGCATGCCACTCTTTGCTCTGCCATATAACTGATGTGCAGCAAACTACAGATCTCAAGGACAGTGGTTTTACCACCAAGGTAGCAGAATAGAGGTCACATCACTAACTTCCCCTGCCAGCTTCTGCAAGCCAGGCCTGTCTGTTATTACAGAACTATGGTTAGCAGGACCTGGCTAAATTTTGCCTGTACAAACAGACTTCACAAATAGAAATTAATTAAGAGCAGGAAGGAGAGAAAGGAGTTCATCAACAGATACTTACCTGGTTATTTGGGGCAATAGGCAATATGAAAGCCCTTTTCTCTGTCCATGCAAAAGGCCCTCTTACTTTACAATCTTTGCGCTACCTTCAAGTTTAGCAGAGATAGTTCCACAGTTTCCTCCAGCAGGGATTACTATGAGCCCTGCTCACATTAAAGCTAGATTCAGTTTTAAGGGCCACCAGTGATCTCCTAAGTACTTAACAAGTACAGGTCAGGCCATCATGCCTGCAAATTTACTAATGAGACAGCTGCATCTTTTTGCCAGGTGCCTTCACTATTTGTTAATTGTTTCCCTTTGGAGAGGGATGAACCATTACCACCTGAGCTTTTCTTCACAGCTTTAGTCTTCCTCATCCTGTGTGCCAGCCATTCCCTGCAGAGCAGTGAGGAACAAGATCTAACTGATGCCCAAGCAAGCGCAGCTGAGGGAGGAAGCTGGAACATGTCTCTCATGGGCACGGGCTCACTGTCCATGACCAGCATCAGCAGAACAATGCTTGAGAGAGCTCAAGTTTTTAAGGACCTCATGGACTAACTTCACAGAACTTTAGGGCTGAGTGAAAGTAAAAGAACACATCTGCAAAAAAATACACTTGCTTGTTTTAAACACTTCCCTTTTCCAAACATAAAAGTTTACCCTCATTTTGGGACAGGAGATAGTAAAATATTTCTCCCCAACATCACTGCTTTTACCAATCTTCTTTAGTTTGTGTGCAAGTGACTTAACAGAAAATCTTGCTTTTTTGTATAGATAAAAGCACCTTGCATGAGGAAGACCCAGTCATCCTGGGAGCCCTACGTATATATTATGGTAGTTAAGAGTTGAGACTTCATCGCTGCTGTGGACAAACTGTTACTTTCTCCATTGTAAAGTCTAGACACATCATTACTCTTGGAAGAGAAAACTATTTTATTGATCTCCCTTCAGAGACTAATTGAAGGAAGAAGATTTCAAAGGGTCGGTAAGAAAAAAAATTATTCAGCCACCAGGCCATTACTGACAATATGCTAGGATGCTGCAATTATTCTGTCTAGCTTTTGATACAGCTGCTCAAAAAGATCTTCCTCCCCTGAATCATTTCCAAAGATTTTGTTTTTTTCCCCCAACCAAAATATTTATATTGAAAACTGTATTCTACCTTGCCCTCAGATAAACATCTTGTCTGGCTCGGCGCACGCCTTCCGGAACTGGATCTCTACGCTGGCTGGACCAACGCTGGACCCAGGACTGGTGAAACCCTTTTCTTCTCTTTCTTTTCTTTCTGTCTTTCTTTCTTTCTCGCTCTTCTTCCTCTCTCTTTTCCACAGTCCCTACACCTCATCCTTTGAAACATAAACCATTGACCAAGTCTGAGACTAGGAGTGGATCTAGCCACCCCTGGGCTCCTCTTTGAGAAGGAGTCCAGAAAGCAAGGGGTTCTGCTCTGAACCTCATGACTCAATGGGACGGATCCCCTTCTGACAGTTTCACGTTCCTTTTTCCACTTCTCTTTGTACACCTCCTTTCTCTTTTCAAACAGTGGCTTAATGACATGATGCAAGGTTCATATTGATAAATTCACTTGTACTTGGACAAGGTTAGCTAGGTTGAATAAATGTTGATTGTTGTTTGAACTCCCCTGGTGTCGTTTCACCTTAATTCTGACAAAGGAAATCCACGAACCTGAGTCGCTCCAACTTTGGGACGCGACACCTGTGTTCGGTCAGTCACAAAAAGGCATGGCTCTGAGGAATGAGTAGACGAGTTTCTATCAGAGCAGGGTATTACTGATCTAACCCAGTTACCTGGGAGGCCTGAGTCTGAAATGCTATTTTAAATTGTGTCATTAAGACAATAAGGAATTAGAACTATTCATTGTGTCTAACCTAACCTCATTACAGCCTCCACCGGGAATAATTATTTCAAAGCATTTCTTGCTTTTCAGAACCTAAGGGCACAATTTTTAAGTCTTCCTGGGCTTGGCTCCAATCACGACCCTAAATCCTGGGGAGCTGCTCTGGCTCCCAGCACAAACTGAACCCACCTAGGAACTAATCTTATTTGCAGCAAAGGAACACATGTGGCTGCTGCTGCATTCACCCATCCACCTGACCCCAGCCAACGCCATCACCCCGCAGCCTGTGACTGTGTCCGTTACATCCCTTTCCATCACAAAGATTCATTTCCCCAGGTAGGGGGATTCCACCTTTCAAGTCAGGGCAATGTTACTGCTACCAAATTGTTACAAATCAAACCTGCCAAAAATCAGGTGCTTTCATAGGTTGTGTAACCCTTTCCTGCAGAAATGGAAGGATAATGAAATGTGGGTCATCATATGCAATTTGCAACTTATGTATGTTTTGGAGAAACACATCACACACCTTGCATCCAACCTCTGGCAGAAAAAGCTTTTCTAAAACAATGATTCACAGGGGTTGCAATACTTCATTTGCAGAAAGTGGGTCATTGCAAATATTTCTTTCAACATCTCATCTGATTTGTGAAGATCAGGGTGTACTTAATAAGAAATGTGATGTCAGCAAAATAAACTGCATAAAGTTCTGGCAATAATGTTAGCACAGCTGCAGATTATCAAATTGCTGTTTAAAGGAGTAACTAGAAAGACTCTGTCAGTAATATTTCAGATTCTTTCCACAAATATAAAGTACAGTTCCAATGAAAATGTGTGCTGTGACTTCTGTCAGTCAGGTCTTGACTTGTCTAATACTACTTTCTTTTTTACTAGTGTAAATTAGCCTGTTCAGAGCTGACCTTTGGCCTTTCCAGGATTTTTAATGCCTTTATGAAAAGATCTAGAGAGCTGCAATCCAAAAGGAGTTGAGGTGGATGATGCTCTCCTCTGTTTTTTTATACTCAAATGCTCTGTATGATGAAAAAAGGCATTGAAAAAAACCCCAAGAAGTAGTGATGAAGCTAGAGTCATTTCTAAAGAGTGACTGAAATCAGAAATAGAAGTGAAAGTCAACTGGAAGAGGCAATCTTTACTCTCCATTCTTCTGAGTCATAATGGACTTCAGTGGAGTTAGCCTACCAAGCGCTTCTACTGTTTAAGCATGGGAATAATTCTTCCACTACTAAAAAGCTTTAAAAGTTTCCAGAATATTACATCTTCAGGTCAGGAATGTTCTTTTGCATTGTTTTGATCTAAAATCATGACCAGTATGAAATAGGTATAAACATCGGTCCTGTTTCCCAGCAAGCTAATTAAGATTTCTAGAGATGATTCAGAAATGAAATAATCTCTCCTGGGATTATCACATATTAAATAATTTCATCTGCACAAATAAACAGAATGTGATGCATTTCCTAATTAGCCAAAAGAGTACAGCAAGACAAGATTAAGTAAACCAACTGACGTAAAAGCAAGATATAACATCTCATCTAAGTGAACTGTTGAAGTGCTAAACAAAATGAATGTGGAAAAAGGCATTTGTAAAAGTGGTCCAGTGTTTGTGTGTACATTTTTTCTTTTTCAAAGCAGCTCTTATTATAGCACAAGTCATAAATAAATGATATTTTACTTCTATAGAGTTCCAGTAAACATAATTTGGTAGTTACATTTGTTATCTCAGATTTACAGGGGTTTTCAAGCTATACAGGTCCAAATCACATCACTAATTTATAACAGTATAAATAATCACAATATAAACAATATAAATAATATAATCACGTCACCAATTTTCTACAATACAAAATTTTTCTGTTTGAGCTTTGACCAATGTGCCCCAGAAACTTTGGTCTGTCATCTGAAAGCTGACCTCTTATTCAAGGACACATTCAAAGACACAAGAGACAAAGACTGTTCCTGTTAATGGAGGAAATGGGCAAGGCTTCCTTTCAATGCTCAGCTAGCTTCTTCTAAAAAAGCTAATTTTGACACTCATTCAGGAAACCTTTTATTAGTACTAAGAACTCTGGATGATCCTTCAGTAATTCTACTTATTGTTTTCCTCAAAGAACAAAGTGGGTTCATGAATAATGTTTTGGACATACACATATCCTTACAGCATGTTACCAACAGCATAGCACCTTCATTTCACTTAATTGGGAATGTGAGAGAGGGATAAAGATTGTACCAGTTTTTCAATGGGGGAGGTAGATCTGGTTTTGGTTTAGGGGGCTTGGGAGCTGGTGGTGGTTGGGTTTTGTGTTGGGTTTGCAAGTTTTAGTCCTGCACTCAGCACCGTGAAATTCCAACCTGTCTCAGTGGCATATTAAACAATTTGTTATCTCAGTTTCTCCACAGGAGGAAAATGCAAAATGAAGCATTTTAGGGCTCCTGGAAGCACACCTCCTTCTACTGTCATGGTGCATTCCTCCCTACTGTGATCTGTACCAAAGATTCTTCACTCTCCCTCCAAGCTAGAGCTGTTACAGCCTCAGTACCACAGTTGCTTGTTTACTCTTCCTTATGCTAAGAAATGGCCTATTTGTTGTTGTCAGAACAAGCAGCAATTTTATAGTATTTAATAAGTAAAAGATCAGTGACTGACCTCTTAGAGGCAAGTTTTGTCTCTGTGTACATCCACTATACACTTGACTCACGGTTTTAAACTTCACTGCCTAAGCTTAAGTCAAACAATAAGATATAGTTTAAAACATACCAAAACACACCAGGCAAACAGAAGTTATTTTTGCCCTATTGTGAAGCAAAACAAAAAAATATGTACGTTTAATTAGAAGCAATTGTGTGTGAAATGTTTTACACCCACTCAGTGCTGCCACAGCCTCTACAATTTGTGCGGCTGAGCTCCGACAGAGCTGCGCTGCCACCCTCTGTCCTCTGTCCTCCTAAGCATCAGCAATTAATATTGGGTCAATACTAACTTCTCTTCAATCTGGGAATCCATGAAGGTTAAAATCTACATCATACAAGCAGGTGATGAGTTATCAGAGCATAAAAGAGAGCTTGTTTTGCTTCCCAAGCATATTAAGCCTCAAGCCTCGATGAGCATCCTGTGCTATCCATAACCCTGTGGTTACAGAACCATTTGGGAAGCCTGTAGCAAAAGGTCATAGCTTGGAGGTAGAGTCACAGTGAAGCTGGCTTGTGTGTACCTGCAGCAGCACTCAGGATATCAAAAAAGGAACAAAACCTGAAGCAGACCCCATATTCATAAGGACCCGACCACTTCTGCTCTGGTGATTTTGTTTAGGTTCTTAAGTTCACCAGGTCTGTCTTACTAGTCCACATTTACTCTGTGGTAGCCTTTAAAAACAAAGTTAAGCATTGTTACATACGTACATTTCCTGTATTTCAGAGTATGTTTATTCAGTATTACTCATGTTTGAAACAACTGAGAAACATGCTTTCCCTTGCACTTCCCAAAGGACTGCTGTTTTGCAAGGCTTGTCAGTGTGAAGAGAGTCTCAGAATCTTCCCCATCACACTGACAGGCACTGACTGGTCCTGGGTATTTTCTATGAAGTTGAGAACTAGGATTATTTTGTCCACAGAACCCACTCCCAGACTGGACTTCTTGAAACATCCAGTTGAACATTTGTCACTTTGTGAGAGAGGGAGGAGCACTTAGTGTAGCTGGGGAACTGAAAACCAACACAGACCCTCAACTATAAAGGCAGAGGAGCAGTATGTTAACAACCAAGCAGAATGGCAAAGTAACTTCCACCTTCCTGGCTAGAGTGTGCCTGGCTCCAGTCCTTCAACCCAATGCCAAGTAACTCTTCCAGTCCCATGTTTAGGCAGGATCCATCAAGAAATCAAGAATTATGACAAGAGAGACTAGATTAATAAACTCTGAGCAGTAATTAGGTGAAATACACACCTTTCTAGCCTAACTATGTAACAGTAAGGAAAAAAGCCCTGTGGCCAGTGACATGGGAGACCTGAACAGAACCTAAACAGCCCAAAAGTGTCCTCGGTCTGTTGATCTCAGATTTCCATAAGAACTGCCAATGTTGCTTTTGAGGGCTTCTGTCTGCTCTGAAAGGAACACATAAAGCAGAACATAAAGCTGAAAACAAGGATAAATGCCAATAAAACTTTCCCTTCTGTGTGCTTCTTCCATGGGAAGGGAAACACAGACCATATTCTGCTAAAATGAGCTGAGGTCCAGAGAAAGTTGACAATTTCTTAAGAGGTTATCAAGCATTAACAATATTCCACCGAACAGTAGCAAGGTTACATGGAAAGGATTTCGCACAGTGCTAGCAATGCACCAACGCTTTGTGAAGCCTAGATTTAGGCACACTTGAAATACCTAGGCAGAGCTGTACAAAGTACAGTGGGGAGGTGGGAAAAATAAAAGCTAGATCTTCAGGGTGAGGCAAAGTCATTCCAGGGTATGTAGACATTTCTAGACGGCTTTGCAGCATCCTGCTTGCCCTTCAGTGTTTTGCTGTTTCTGTTCATTTTTAGATTGTCTCCCTCACAGCACTATTATGCCTTATGATGTTTGGAATTCATAAGCGCCCTTTTGCACTCATTAAGCTCAGCAGAAAGTTACTGTAAGTATAAAATAAGTCAGGGTGTCAAAGTGTCTGACAAGAAAAGAAAGCAGAAAGTGTGGAAGGAGTGCAAGGAAAACTCAAGGCCATGTGTCAGCCCCTCCTTCCCAGGGCAGGGAAGAGTTCATAAATTCGCCAGGGGTCACTAAACAATTGCTAATGCCAGCCTCCTGTTAGAGGGCTGCTAAGCTGTGTTCGGGCAAGGAGTGGAAGGGAAGGACAGAAAAGCAGACATTCCTCTCTTTCACAGTTACAGCTCCCAGACATGCCAAGCAGAGGGATAAAAACACTGTCATCTTACATTCATTCGCTTGTGCTCATGGCTTTATCACAAGCTGTAAGGGCCACAGCAAGCAGTAGACAGTTGTGTGCACATGCATGCACCCACACACATAGGGAAAGGTAAGAGCTAAATAAAGACATCCTAGCTATGCATGGACTTGCGAGGCTAAAGGGACACTGTAGAAACTGTAATAGGTGTGACTCCACTTGGAGACCTTGAAATCACAGTCCTTATAAACCTCCATGAGATACGAGCAATGCATATAGTCACATGCATCCCCACTGGTACATAAAATTTACTGCAGAAGAGAATCAACAATTTCACTTACATCAATGACAGCATTTTTCCTAGAGGAAGAAAAACACCCTTGTACAAAAATAGCCTCTATTCTTTGACCCTAAGAAAGAAGCAAACATTGCTTTTCTCCTCCTGTTGCTCCACAGCAGCTTCAAAATAGCTCTTAGAAGACAAGAACTTTCCTGGCCCTCTGACCCAGAACTGCTCCTTCACTTTTTCTCCTTGCAAATATATTGGTTTTCCAAATTGAACCACAAAGAATACCACCAGCATGAAGACAGCCTCTTGACTTTATATTCCTTCCCCTCTGGCTCTCAACACAAGCATGCCTGAGGCTTCACTGCTATTAAAAAGGTCTCAGTAGAGACCGAACTGAAAGATATTCTAGCCTGCTTACCAGCTATCTGCAACTATTACCTCAACAACATTTTCCTATCACACTTACTATATAATTTTCTTCAGTTCAGCTTTCATCCTTTTTAGCACCAAAATCGCTCCTGAGATTCTAGATGACATCTTCCTTAGCAAAGTTTGTATTGTTAAACTTTAGCTTATTTTGCCTTGTGTCAATTTTTTAATTCAATTACATCCTTATTCAGAAATCCACACACACCTCGTCATGACAGTTGAGCACATTGCTCCCTGTGGTCCAAAAATCTGTTCACAACCTCCTATCTTCCATGTACATATTAAAAAAAAGAACAAAAAAACCACACATCCATGCAAAATTATTTGCACTTTTAGCTTCTACATCTGTAGCAATGAGGCCTCCATCTTCACCATACACTGTGTAAAAGACTACTATCTCCTCTGCTCTAAAGTTACTGCCTGAGTTTTATGGCATGCCTCTTATTCCTGATGAAGATGACAAAGGCACACAAGTGAGTAACAAACAGTTCAGTACAGGAGATACAATGCAACCCAGAGAAGCCAAAATTAAAAGGATATTGCTCTTTCCAACCAACTTTGGCATGAGAGCTCTTTAATCACCATTATTTGTAAGACCAATTAAGCACCCAAGTTGCTTGAATATAGTAAGGTGGGTGTTTCCCTCCCTCCCAATCTGTCATCCCATACTTTGCCATTGTTTGGAGGGAACCTGTCAGTGGCTGTAGCTTCTAAGTACAGACTTTAATTTTCTCCTAGCAGTCAGAGTTAGCTGGCAGAGAAGGCGACAGCCTGACAGCCTTCTGTTAGTACTAAAGCACTATCTAATGCACCTGCTATCAGATGTAATTTTACAGAGAAGCTGAGAGATAATTTTTCAATTTGCTGTCTAGTGAATCAATTGCAGCTCAGTAATCAAGACAATGGCTGTAAAATGCCATGTGTGAAGTGTGTAAGTGGAGTGATGGTTTCGTGCTGCAAATCTGGATCAGAGCAGAGCAATAGTATTTTCCCTTAAGCCTATGGAAACCCCAGAAGGACCTCTGAATTTAAATGGGTAGAAGCAAATTACAACTTCTGATACTTTTAAAGATTCTTCTTGCTTCTGATAAAACTAGCAGGGAAATCATTGTAGGCAGGCTTCAGTAAAAGCAGTGTGCTGTGGCAAAACATAGTTGAGATCATACCCTTCTTAAAGAAGACTGAAGGAAAATTTAGGACTGTTGTAAATAGGGCAATACGTCCAATTCACAGGCATCACTGTTGCTCTTCACTTAAAAGATGTTTAAATGAAACATAGCATCCTAAAGGCAGCTGTGTCATTGTCATGTCAGTAAGTCTCATGTGAATAGTTTGGAACAAGGTTCTGGCTGGATTTTTGTTCTGATTTTTACTATATGTTTGCTTGAGGAAGGAGGAAAACTAGGAGAAATATAACAGGAAAAGAAATAAAGGCTAGGTACCTGATACTATTACCTTAAAATGTAACAAAAAAAAAAATTGTGCAAAGTCCTATCAGGTAGAAAGGGATTTCAGTTATAAGCAAAGCAAGTCCTTCCTGTTTCCTCTGGTTCCCAAGAAATCGGGTTTCCTCTAAGACTGTCAAACTTCTAAGAGATCATTTGTGAGGCCCCAAAGTTTGGCTGATCAAAAGAAGGTTTCGATTTCACAAAAAATTAGAAGGAAGGTTCTATACATTGCACTTCTAGAGATGGAGAGGTCCTCCTATATGCAGTTTCTAAGTTTACATTCAAAAGATTTACAACCAAAAAGGTTGAGGACATCATAGCAATCTTCTCTTTCCTTTATTCTGAATTACACACGTAGGATAGGAAATTACATGTCTTTAGAAAGAAGAGAGATGAAAAAAAAGATAAAGGAATAAATAACCAATTTCCATACTAATCTCAGAGTACAGGTAACTGAAAACAGTTCCCCTAGTGAGTGTAACTTCTCTCAGAGGCACAGTCCATGCCACTACAGAAAAAAAAAAGACATAATTTTTCAGTGTTTACACGGGTATGTTCTCAAGGTTTGGGCAAAGCAATTCCTCAGTGAAAAGGGAAAAGTATTCCAACAGGCTACACACCATGTCCTTATGTTCAAAAGATTTTCCCTAAAGGAATCTTAAATGCTGAGAAATTATAAAAATACAAGAAAAGAAACAGCATTAGAAACAAGCTAGTTTGTTGCCTGCCTGGAAGTTGGTATCAATGTGTCTTGTATAGACCCTGTAAGAGATCGTCTCTGTCTCAAACAAGTTATAGCTTACTTGAGGAAGAAAGAAAGGAAGCAATACTACTGAAATCCCAATGGAAAAAAGTGTTTAACCTGTTTAATTTGTCCATAGTAACACAGGAAGGCTACAGCCAAGTGAACAACTAATTCTCTGACCAGTGCTTTACCCACAAGCCTATCCTTCCTTTTATCCCCTAAAGGAGGTTAAATATCTAAAGGGCACTTAAATATTTTACTTTTATGTTGCTGAAATGAAGCTGAAGAACTGTGTGCAGTTTCTTGTGGAATAGTGTAAAAATTCACAAACCAGGATAGATGCAGATAATACTACAGTTATACCTGACTTACTTTGCCCATGAACATTTGCAAAAAAACCCCAGATGTTTCACTGCTTTGGACAGATGCACCATTTTTAGAGGCAATAATTTAAATTCATTGTCGGAACAAGCGTACTTGCACTTTAGCCTGGTAATTTATCTGTCTGGGAATACAGCTTTTGCATAGAGAGCAGTGCCTACTTTATTACCAAATGCTAAATAGAATGGACACTGCAGGCTGTTCTAGTCCAGTTCATGAACAAGATCGAGAAAGATAGTTTGGCGACTCCTCTGGTTTTATTAGTACATTGATTTGTAGAACGGCTTTTAAAATCAGATCTCTATTCTAAGAGACAAATAAAAAATACTTGATCTAAAGCCACCTATTGGATTACTGGAGCTATCCAAGTACTGGATATTCACCTCAGGTATATAAAGCTGAAAAAAAAAAAAAGCCGTACACCCAATTTAAACATTTTGTTGGCTTTGTTAACCATTTGTAAACAAGCATGTGGGCCAGCTATCCATCCATTTGTGTATGACCCATGCCTAAATGTATGTCTGTGGCAAGTTATTTATGGCAAAAGGTTTTTGCAATTTAAGAAAAGCATTTCTAGGCCCACAAACGTTGTTCCATGCATTTCCCGAGACCTCCATTTTCTCACAGTCGTTGTCTGCTCCATGAGAATTGCCACTTCAGGGACTTGTGTGACAAAATAGGCGTGGCAGACTCAAGATGGGAATAGTAAGTAGCACCTAAAATACCCACAACCAGAAAAAAAAAACAGCAAGACTATGTGGGACAGCAATTTAGGCCAGTGCATGAGACATAATGAGTCAGCTTTGATTTTCTAGTATTCCAGTATTTTGTCTCCAATACAGCCTAACCTGTGCTTACTCACATACAATACTAAAAACCTGAGGTCAGAGCTTGTCTCTGCAGCAGGGATACAAACCTTAGTCTCTCACATCACAGGGGATGTCTCCCTGTTTCTCCAGTATAATTATCTCGTTTTTTCTCTTTATATGGACTGAGCCAAATAGTTTGGTTCTATTGTCCAGCATTTCTGACATGTCTGACATG
>VYZV01003840.1:10265-35082 GCA_013401275.1 Pandion haliaetus | reverse complement strand
CTGTTCCCCTGTGCCGCCGGAGGGAGGAGGTAGAAAGGACCGGGAATGGAGCTGAGCCAGGAAGGTGGGAGGGGTGGGGGAAGGTGTTCTGAGGTTTGGTTTCCCTTCCTAATATCCTTGGGTTTATTTGATTTGTAGTAAATTAAACTGATTTTGTTTCTTCCCCAAGTTCAGACTCTTTTGCCCATTACCATAAGTGGGGAGTGATCCCTCCCAGTCCTCGTCTCGACCCACGAGCCTGCCTTTGGATTTTCTCCTCATCCCACCGTGGCCAGGGGCAGGGGTGGGGAGTGAGCGAGAGGCTTCATGGTGCTTTGTTACTGGCTGGGCTGGAACCGAAACCACGACATCCCTTTTTGGCGCCCAACGTGGGGCACGAAAGAGGCTGAGATTAAAACAGGCCCCTCCACCACTTCCAAAAAAAAAAATCTTGCCACACAAACCCATAACACTGGTTTAGGCACAATTTATGAATCCTGTTCAGTCATTTCTCTGCCATTAAGATACTTAGCAACACAGAGCGGTTCAGCAGACACATGCTTCTGAGCTGCTAGAAAACTTAATTTTAGAAAGGTGGTGATACAGGTTAGGTATTTCTGCTGTTGAGCAGCAATCCAATAAACATTACAAATGTTCCTTATTAACTCATTTTTGGTATTCATGTCTCTCTTGGGAGTGATTAGGAGCAATACATCTGTTTTGTCTGGTATCATCAACGTAATTACTTAGCTTTGCAATGCAGCTCTCGATGCTTTTTTTTTCTTCGTTAGTTAGCTGTTCAGAGCCTACTGATAAAAGCAAAAGATTAAAGCAAAACATTATATATACATGTGCTTGTTGGGAACTGAGTGAAGAAGGCAGGGCAGACTCTGAAAATAGGATTCCCCTCTTCACCATAACTAAATACTTAAAAACCCTCACTACATGAAAGTTTGTCAGAGGGGATTCAGGAGCACTGTCTCAGGTGGCGCACTCTAAACCCACATATTATTTGCTATTTTGCATCACTCCTCACAACTGGGCATCAGCATTAAAAGACAAATGTTGCATAGCAGGTCTCAGAGAGAAGACTTACTTGGTAGAATTCACCCTCAAACCAAGAATCTAGCACACAGACTGTCAACCACAATGATTTCCTCTCTCTATACTCTTCCACACTCCTCTACCCACAAGGAAACAGCTGACCGAGGATCACAGGAACAAACCACTGCATCAATATACTGTAGAGAGCATGAACCTTGCAGCAGTGTATGATATACTCTGATTGTATGTGCTCATAGTCATCACAAATTCTTACGAACACCAGTGAGGGCACATTTGGGGTTTCTATGGTGATGCTATTTAGCTTTGATTTTGAGCCCAAAAAGACTAAGAAAACAACTATAGAAAGTCCAGTTTATCTTTAAAACTTCTACCTCAGAAAGCCATTTTCAATTGCCTCAGGTCGTTCACGCCCCCAAGATTAGCTATCATAAATTCACACCACCAGTTTTTTACAATGAAGAAGGGTTTGATTTTGATAAAAATTCAGACAATTTTAAAAAAATAAAGTCAAGGGACAGACAAGTGGTTGGAAGTTACCTCAGCCTTAACCAAAAACACAGGAGAGCCTCTTCATAAAGCAAAGCAGTCAACCTCCATGTTTTTATAACCTGTTTTGGCGCTCCTGAAGTATACCCTCTCTGCGAGGTGCCAGCTCATTGCAGTCACTTCCCTATCGATCTGACTGCCGCATCTCTGGAAAGGTCAAGTAGGATGAGGGCCCTTTCCAATGCTCTTTCAAAGCACTTCATTCCCTTCCAGAAAGGGCGAAAGCTCTCAGGTGACGGGCTAATTAATTCAGTCTTTTTCAGCTGTGTGGAACTGTGACATTTATAATTTACTCTGAAAGGAAAATAAATATAATTTAATCCTGTTGAAGACATCACCATATCCCTTACCAAAATCTTGTATTACACTGTTTTATTCAGATGACACTTCAAATGTGTCAGATTAACACTTTGTACTTACTTGTATTCTATGCTTGCCTCTTTCAAAGATGGCTCCAGTGCTACTACATACAAATAACATACAAATTTATATTAAAAAAAAATACAGTATTTCACAGCAGTGGCTACAAATCCTTAAGCAGAGCTATTGTAAACTATTATTTTAGGACTATTAATATAGTATTTTCCATAAAACAAGAATTTTGATTTCTACCCATGGGACTGCTGCTTCAAAAAGAGTATAGTTACATGTTTCAGTCAGCCATGGTACAGGTTTAGTTTATTTTATATCAAAACAAGAATTCTTTGTGTGTTCAGATAGAGAACTGAGATTTTCCTTCAGGAAATGTGAAGGTCATCCTTGCAAACAAGAGATGTATATAAGAACATGAGCACTGCAGAGCAGTTAAATTTAGGGAAACATTCAATGCAGTAAGTATTTAGAATAATTTCTGATAGATGCCCAGAGCTTAGACTACATGAAAACAAGCCAAATGCAGACAATTTTTTTATCATGTTCAAAAGTGCCTTTGCTCTCCTTAGATGCAGAAACATACAGCAGGGCTCACCATCTCCTTAGCAGGATGGGACCCTTGTAATGGGTTTAAATGGACAAGGCTGAGACAACTATTAAACCAGGTCTAGTTCAGATGCAGTCTGTCCTTCACATAAAGGGATTCCTGTATACAGTCTGCTTTCTGTCAAAACCAGCAACCGGAGCAATTTTTCAGCTGAAGGTACCTTTCCCTTAGGCCAAGGCTGTATGGAGGCTGGTGCAGAGAGTTCTTGAGTCTAAGCATCCTTGATAATAAATACCTCTTACTTTTATCAGTGGCTCAAGATGTCCTAGATCCTTTGGGGAAATAACATCCCTTTAATATTGATGGCATTTAAGAATCAGAGTGATTTACTGTAGCTTTTCATCAAACTGCTCTGCTTTTATTTCTAGAAAGACAATGTCCTTTCCAGTCTTACATTCCAAAGTCACCAACTCTTGTCCTCTGCTGTCCCCACAACCATATCAAATAATTTATTTTAACAGCAGATCAAGCACCAGCCAAGGTCTAGGTAATTTTTAAGCCCTATTACTCCTGCTGGAAAGCTATTTCAGAACCTGAATGCTGTGGTGGTTTGTAACTTTCTTCAGTGTTTACTAACCTTATAACCAGCTGTTCTGGGTCTAATGTCACATCCTGTTATCTTAACAAGGATTTCTTCTGTCATGATGTTTACCACCTTGATGTACTTAAAATCATTAAACATTTTGGTTTTCAGTCTAATTTTCCCAATCTAAGTCAGTCAAGTCCTTTCAAGAAAATAAGCTCTCCATTGCCCCAATTCCTGATGAACTTATTCAGGTTCGAACTCATCTTTCCTGATAATGGCTACTGGAGGTGTCTGTCAGTCATCTTAGAACTGTATCTGCCTTCCCCATGGCTGTGTCGGCACTGGTGGCTTAGTCAGGTGGCAATCAGCTAATACACCCTCATTTGATCAGTTTATTCCCTTCAAAATGCTTACTGTCCACAAAAGTTTACATAGCAACACACAAAACTGTTTCACTGCTATAACTCCAGTCTTAACTGTTTCTGGTCTATACACTAATCTTCTTACACATAGGCAGTATTTCCCAAATTTTCTCAGCACTGGAATAAGTGAAAATATTTAAGAATCCCAAAAATCCATGCTTGCAAAAATACACTGATAGCATACTTGGAAAAGGATCTTTCAAAGAACTGTAGAATAATTTAATTTGAAAGGGATCTCTAGACAACATCTGATCCCACCTCTCACTCAAAGCAGAGTCAACTTGGACATTAGATCCGGTGGCTCAGGCTCATCCACAGCAGAGCTCTGAATCTCTTCAAGGGTGGAATTTTCACACTATCTCCAGACAACTTGATCCAGTGTTTGACCGTGCTCACTGTGAAAAACCTCTTCATAACATCTAATCAGAATCTCCCTTATTACAATGTGTGTCCTTTGCCTCCCATCGTACCACTGTGCACCTCTGTGAATGGTCTGGCTTCCACCAGTTCCACATTTTTCTACTAGTTTCTTTCTTCTCATGTAATGATTTACTCCTTAGCATTGTATCAAGTGCTTTACTGAACTATGGAGGACTGATGAAAAAAAAACATGTCAGCCTGACACAATCTACTGTTAGGAAACACATACATCATATTTCATCTTGTTTTCATTTACGTGCAAGTCCCCACATATTCTTACTCCAAAGTTGGTTATAAAGGCTTCTATATTTTGACAGTCAAACAGGTCTGCAGCAATCTGGATCACATTTCTTTGTTTAGTAGCATATGTACTATTTTCCTATTATTTTAGGATAGCATCTAAGTTTTTTAAACCAGGTGAACTTCTGTTTCCAAACATTCTCACAGAAAATTTTGGTTTTAGCCTCATTTAACTGTATTCTAACTGCATTACTGCACTTAATTGCATTACTTTACTAAAAACTAAGGCAAACTGCTCCCTTTGTTCTGGTGCCATACTAACACCACCTCTAATTGCTAGCCTGTTTCTACTGCACAGTACCACTATAACATCCCTCATTCTCTTTATTTACTGTTCCTTCAAAGCAAGTCAGCTACAGGAACTTTTGGCCAACTGTCAGTCCACTTAATAGGCTGCATTAGTTATTTACAGTTATTCTTTAATCCCTTTTACCTAGTTCAGCTCTGCCCCCTTCTTTTTACCCAGGAAGTCCTGCAACTATTGTCAAAGATGAAACACCTCCAGATACACTCAGCTGCAAAGCCTCCATCTTAACATCAACGCACAGCTCTCAAATAGTGTGCGAATTACCACCAAACCAAGCAAAAATCCCCATAGATAAATTAGTGTACCCTCTAGAAAACGTAATTACCTCTTCAGCAGGAACAAGTTTCATCTAAACATCCTTATTTACTGCTTTCTATTCCTCAGTCACCTGAGTAACTACCAGCTGTTCGGCTTTCTAAAGCTTTTCCCTCAGCTGGCTCTGCCCCATTTACCCTCAGTAGCTAGCTCTGAGCTATCATCAAAAGTAGGGAGTCTCATCATGTCAGCTGCAAGGTTATTAGTTTATTCATAGCGCATAGCTCCCAAAAGGGAACTAAATTGCAATCAAACCCACTATCATACAACAAATGAGTAAATTCTCTTCACCCAGAGAAACCAGGATGACTCCTTTCCTGCCCAGGACAAGCCTCGGGCAGACTCCTTGGCTCACCACGGCTTGTTCACTGCACCCACCTACCCTGGGAAGCAGAAGGAGGCTATAACTGGCCAGGCAAGCCCAATCCACTTGGAAGGCCACGAAGCCAGCAGGGCTGCTGGGAGGCAGCTGGGCCACTGCCAAGGCCTCAGCCAACCAAGGGGATGGTGAGGAGCTGCTGGTGAGACAGGGCTGGCATTGGCTATAGCAGTGCAAGACGCAGCCACATGTGATGGACAGTGCTGCTGTGGATGGCAGGACACTGCAGGGGGCTATGGGGAGACATGTGAACTACAGGTGGACTTCACAGAGAACTGGGGAACTGGAGGGGAGTAATGAGGACATTTTGGGGAGTATGATCTTGCAAAGCCAATATCACATAGGTTGTTATTGTTATCAGTACCTCCATAAAAGGCATAAACAGCACCCACCACTTCACAACATTATTACTGCAATTCTTGTTGGTGTATCTCTGTACAAGTACACCCATCACTGTTCCTAGGATTCACAGCAAGATTGGTGCTTCCAAAAGATGCTGAACTTGGTGAGCATGCACCGTGGAGTCCTATGTTGTGTGCAGCACGTGCACAGTAGGTACACTGGCACCAAGGGGTGTCAGACTGGGTGAGCGAGCGAGCAGAGCTGCATGCCCAGGGAATTTTTCCAGTTATCCCATCACCAGTCAGAGCTGGTGTTTCAGAGAGCTGCCAGGTCTCAAGAAGGCCTGGGCTACATGTGGAGTCTTCTGACTTCACATGGACACAGTTTCTAGAAATGTCGAAGAAAACAAGTATGTGCCGGACTTCTATCAGCAACCCGCTTCCTGGCCCCTGAAAACATGGGATTATTCAAACAAAATTGATACATGTTGGTTCTCTTGCTTTTTGAACTCCCCTTGCTCCCTAGCTCCATGACAAAAACATATTGTTAATATTCCCAGGGACATTAAATCAAGTGCCTTGACTGTCAGTACAAAAGTTCTCACCATTACTTATGTTACAGGACTTTACAGTTGCCTTTAAGCTCCAACAGTCTCCAGTGCTCTTCCCAGCTCTTACTTCTCTGTTTACTCAGACTTACATGTTTTCTTCCCAGACCACATGGACAGTTTTAAGAGCTCCCACTACTTTTCCCTCCTAATCTTGCAAGTTAGATGACACTTCAGGACTTTTTAGTTCCCTCCTTCCCTCCCTTCTTTTACCTGGTCAAGTGTTGAAGGAGTGGGAGCAAACACACCTCTTTCTCAAATGAACTGATAATCTTTTATTCTTTATTTCTCTCCCTTCTCATGTACATTGTCAACTGTACCTGATCATAAAGGAAGTAAGGGAGAGTTTTGCTTGATTTCTGTGGCAGTCTTTATTGACAGCTTTTTTGGAAGAAAGGCAAGTGGGGTCAAGCAGAAGCAAAGCTTAAAATTTTCTAGAGACTGTTTATCCTAAGTGGCAAATAGCACTAGACAAACTCTGATAGGCTTTAGTTTTAAGCTGCTGTGAAACCTTCTGCCTGTAACGCTCAGGCCTACAACATGCCCTAATGCTATCTTAGCTGATGACTTTTTAATTGATGTTACTGTGTTGGGTAGAAAGACTCTTTTCCTCCAAGTACTTTTCCTATATGAAAGAACAGTCACTGAGCTCTCCTTAATGGAGGAATTTTTCCCCAATCAAAAATCAGAGAACATGGCCAAAACCTGAACCTTGGATCTAAGTGAAGCTGAAGTTCTAAAACACGTGCTGGGCTTACCACAGGTGCAATACCTTGAACCAAGTTACAAATTAAATTTTTATGATCTCTCAGAAAGTTTGTAACTTAAATTTTGTAGTACAGAACCAGCCAAAATGACGTCAGCTTTAGTCACTAGGAAGCATAATACAGAATGTAAGGTATTTCCTCATATTTTTCTTTTATTGATAGGTTGTTGCAGGGCACTCTGAAGTATACCAGTAATTTAAGAAACAAGCAAACTAAAGTTTATTTCACTATTTGTTTTGGGTTTACTCTACTAATGCAATTTGGGGAAAATGGTTTGCACTATCCTTTTTTCAAGATACAATCTGAATGCATTACAATAAAAACTTTAATTTACTAGCATAGTTCTACAGCAGATAATTTTTATAGCTACAGTTTTTATGAATTCTGAATGTGCTCACCATTAGCCACATCACATAACACATATAAGAGCATTAAAGGACACTAAATTAAAAGTCTCAGAACATTTTCATCAACTAAACCTTGTAATACACTTGTCACCCATGTGTTACTGACTTTTCTACTGTGAAAATTAACACCTAAATTTAAACACCAAAAAGAAGTTAAGTGACTTGCTCAAGGTCCCACAGCAGATAATAGCATAGCCAAAAGTTGAGTGCCAAGATTCCTAGATGCTGAATAAGAAGCCTGAGCGCTTCTGCATATCTGAGGATTGTGAAGTCTTCCCATGAACAGGAAGGGGAGAAAATAAATGAGAACAAGATGATGTCCATTTCCCTAGTGAACAGAAACACTCCTAGATTCCCTGAAATGCCTTACTACAAATTCTCGACCATATAGACAATTTGTTGAAACTGGACTGACAGCAGCTACAATTTCTGACCTTGATCTCAGCACAGAAACATTTTTTTTCCTACGTGAACTTTAGGATTGCTGTGTTAAGCACTCTTTGGAAAAACACAAGCTGACAAAATTTAACCACTCGTGTTTCATCTATGCACCATCTGCATAAGTAACAATCTCCATTTGTCAGAAGAAATTAAGACATTGCTTTTGTGTGACTGCAAAAACAAGCTGGCAGTTCACTCAGTGATTAAACTATAGTAAATTGATGCACTTCATGCTGATCACTGTTATATTGTACTTTTATTATATTTGTTGATACTTTAAGTACTCCAAATTGGGCAAAAGAGCATAAACTATAATATACAGAAAGTAAACTATTATTTGAATCATCATGTATGTTTCTCAGTTTGAGTGAAACATTTATGACACAATTAAAATCTAGGGCTAGATCTTCTGTTTCTACAAATCAGTGCTGCTCCACTGGCTTCAGTCAAGAAACAGTGATTTACAGTCCTTGAGGATCAGACTTAGAATACTTGTTCATTTTTCTATGGTTTGCAGAGATGGGAAAATCAAAAGAGATTGTCATATTAGATCCTTACAAGTACAGAGATTTTTAGCTTGTAAATGTGCTGTATTAGAGGAGTTACAACAATACCTGTGAAATGGGGTGCAGTTCCTTTACTAGAGTGCAAGAAGGACTTTTAAATATTATAGAAACTAATACTTGGCTTTCTTATGCAGACAGTCAGAAATCATTTCTTATCATAACACCTCAGTAAAGTTGCTTGACTAGATGCATTAAAACAAAAGAAAAAATTACAAAACTATCCAGCCATACTTAGAAAATGTTCATGCCACAACAATTTAATCATCTCTACTCACTTCCCTTGTGCCATTCTCATTCTTTTATGCAGTTATTTACTTATTTCTGTATTTATTTGCAGGATATGTGAAGAATTACATTAATTTCTCTCCTACTACTTTATATGTAGTATCTACAAAACCATGAAATATATAGAAATATTAACTGATTTTAATTTTTTTTTTTAATTATACCCAACATCCTTTGATGCATCTGGATATTTTGGTGCCTAGAATGCTTGCAGTACTGTAGAGGTAAATGTTATTAAAATTACTTTTCTTATTCTGTTCTACACAAGCCTGATAAGTGCAGGCTGTAATGCCTTTCTGTTCTGTACTAGGATCCACCATATATCTCAATGAGAAAACCCACTATAGTAGTAAGGGGAGAGCTATCTTAAATCACCAGCTGTCCTACTTTCTTTTAGAGATGAAAAAAGGAGATAGTCCAGTTCAGAAAATGCAGATGTTCAACTCTCACTCCCAAACCACTCAAGTTCTGTGTCAAGGCTAGAAAGTTTCTGAAAAGTTTATGTTCAACGTTTAAACGGTGGGATCGTGTCATCAGTGTTTATAGACTGGAAAGTGAACAAATTGACCAAAAAGATAGTTGAAGAGATGACTGCAAAGGTTTACTATCTATCTGGATTGTCAATGAACTTTGCAGCCAGAAGTTAAATAATTTTATGTAAACACTTCTCCTCCCTTCTGCTAGAGCAGGAACTTGGTAGTCAGGACTGAATAATAGTCATTAATGCATGTCTTGTCGCTTGTTTGAGATTTGAAGGTCTTTGAAGACACTGGGAAGGAAGAATTGCTCATGTAAACTGGGATTAATATTAGATTTCAACGGCAGATGGCAGCAAATCCCCAACTATATCTGCACTCTCACCCAGGTAATCTCTGATCCATATACAAAGAAGAAAAAGCATGCTTTAGCATATTAGAAATAAACAAAACTGTATTTAAAAATTTGAACGCATTTGCTAAATTAAAGGGTGACATAGCTCATAGAAACATGCAGGAATTTTTAGAAACATCCAAATGCCAGTGAATGATGAGAGGTGACAGCTCCTCCAATGAAGGTGCCAATCACTTGCATAGAGAGTCCGGAAAAAAATTACAGAGAGCATGGGCTGTAGATTCTCCCTGCCTTCTGTCAGGCCCTCTAGCAGTCCCCGCAGCTCTGCAGATAGCAGCAGGTGGAAGGAAGTCTGGTAAAACAGGACGCTTACATGTCCTTGCCTCATAATTTAATTCAAAATAATCAGGGAACATCTACTGAGGACACTATTATTGAGACAGATAACAGTCGAAATGGAACCAACAAAATTTCCAGCCAGGGGACTGGCCTCAACACCTACACACTGGGAGAGGAAACAGATGGTGTGACAGAGTACATACACCCTAGTAAGTGATGGGCTTGTAATGAAATCGCTGAGTTGGGAGTGTGCTCCAAGTAGCACCGGCAGGACCCTGCAAACAGAGGGCGAGGATGATCTGAACGCATCTGAACCCAGCAGCTTAGTGGGTACATTAGTGAAAGGGTGATCTTGAAGAACAAGGAAAAGATTCACCCCAGGATACAGCCTAAATGGTCCTGTTCTAGACTGTATTTCCAGGAAGCCTGAAATTGTTTAATGGCCTTCAGCTATGAGGACAAGCTTGTCTCATCGGTTAAACATCTGGCTCTCTTTCTGTACTTCCCTGAGACAACTTACAGTAGTAGAGATAAGACATTCACTCCATCACCGAAACAAGGACCAGTGAGACAATGTAGTTGTAGACAATAATCAGATCAGGTCTGATATTTTAACCCACATAAGGGGAATTTAGGGCTCATTTTTATTATCCTCGCACCCAGTGGGAGTCCTGGGCCCATGCATCACTGAAACGCAGGCCAACAACTTCTGTCCATCCATGCTGTTGACTAACTTTTTTTCGTATTCAGACAGGCCTATACAGGACGTATAAAGAGGTATATTCACTATCTTCTAAACTGTTAGGTACTAGTTATAGTAATTATTAGTGAAGTTAATTGCTGTAGATTATTTGATAACATGCTTCTTTATTGTCTTTTCCATTCCCTTTTACCTCAGCCCCTACCTTTGCCTCTTATGTATCCACTTATCCCTTTCCCTAATAGAGTGGGCATTTCTATTTAAATTTCCTTTAGTTTTTATTTCCTTTTCTTTCTCATTGGCTGGGAGATCACAGGAGCTGTATTTTAATGCACCTTACCCATGGTGCAAAGCTTTATCAAAAGGCAAGTTATGCATTGAAAATCCGGGTTGACTCCCTGACATCATGTAACTGAGGGCTTTAAATCCTTCAGCTGAAAAACAGGTCTATGGGCTGATTCTTACCACTTACGCATGGTTTCTTTGTAGGTTCCTCAGCACCGAATACATCCTGTTATGTATAAGAAGGTAACAGGTGGAAAAAACATTGAAGTCAATCCCAGAATTGCTACTGAAGTGAGTGGAGTGAGGATTTCATACTAAATCTGCAATCTGGCAACCCTCTGATGATTGGTGTAAGAGCTTACTTTTTTTTTTCTTCCCCAAATGAAAGGAAAGCATGCTGGTAGAAACTCAGCAGGACTTCGGAGTTGCTGCTTCCCAGATAAGTTTTCTGCTTTTAATCCACTTGTTGGTATCTTGCCTCAGTGTGACTCCTGAGGATTGAGCCCAGCAGGAACTGAGACGTAAGAGCTCTGTCCGACCATGCCTGACCCAGAGCTCTTCCTGCAGCAAACCCAACATTTCAGTGCTGTTTCTGTAACAGGAGGAAGGTGAAAGACAGAGTAGCCATGTCTTTTGGAAATGGTTATTGGGGTTTAGCATTCCTGTCTCTAGGAGCGATGGGAAGAACAATTCAAAAAGGTTTCATTTGGAAATGTCAGGGCCCTGAGGGCACCCATAGGCCGTAATGGCCCTGACCAGCCTCATCTGGGACTCCCCCTCACCTCTGCCCGTGGGCCCAGGAGCCCCATTTCAGCTCAGCCTGGGGCCGTCAGTCCCTGCCTGGGCTGTGCTGGGACAGTGCCAATCTCCCACCTGTGTCCCTGGCCCTGCCTCCTGGACACACATGGACCTATGCCGTGGGCAGCCTGTCTCCTGGATGGCTCCTGTGGTCATATGCTGCAGTTTGTTTCCAGTCCTACCTCTGGCCCTGCCCCTTGGACGAACTTCAGACCCATGTTGTAGCCTTGTCTCTGGTCCTGCCTCCAGCCCCCTCCACTTTAGCTCCTGATGGGAGCCCCTGGATGGTCCCTGGCCCTGGTTCTTCTCTTTCCATCTCAGGGGCTGCCGATGAACCCTGTTACAGTCCCTGGCTCTGCCCACAGTGGTCAGACACACCCAGCAGTGAGGGCATGGCCTGCACTGGGGTCACCCTCAGGACCCAGCTCATCCTCCCGTAGGGAGCAAGCAGCTCTTACTGAGCTCTGACAAGAAAAAAGCAGGAAGACTATTCATATTTGAACATGAAGAGCTAGCAATGTTGCTTCCTTATGAGGTCTCTGGAGAAAGGCAAGGAGAGTTTACTCTTAGCACTGGAGTAGCAAGACTGTTCTAGGAAGGTCTTGTAGTGAGTGGATAATGAGAAACAAGCACCTCTGAAGTCTCATTAGCATCTTTGTAGGTAATCTAGTCTTCTGTCGTCACTGCTTGATATGGCACGTTCCAGGCACAACACAATCTGCATCTTGAATAACATCTTTAAGGTTTATTTGGGGAAAACTGATTTTATTTCCATCTGCATGTGTAGAGTTGAACAAATTGGTTGAACTACAGAGAAGGGACAACTGTTTGCAAACACTGGATGGTACTGTGAGACTACAGCTTCTTGAGGATTGTTAACACTACTGTCTCTACATTGAACTTGCACTATCTTGTTTTACAGCCTTTATCATTCTGCAAGTTACAGACTTGAGCTTATTGAGTAAATACCAAGGCTTTTGGAAGGAAGGAAAAGCATACTCTAACTGTCATCAAACCTTCACACTGAATGCTGCCAATCTTCAGATAAATAGCTTTCCTTCATGGCCCATCATGGCAACACATTTTTTTGTATTTTTCCCTCTCTCCCATGGTATGTGTTCTAGCAGAAATGACCTTTTCCATGTCTGTAAATACTGCCTCCAAACTGCTAGGGGCCAGCTCATGCAACAATGTGGCTTTTTGGATGCAGGACGCTTCCTGAGGGTATTCATTAGGTTGATGTGTTTTGCATTTTGAAAAGTAACTCTAAAATGTATTCTCCTTAGAATACCTTTCCCTAAACTGAATAAGGTGAGCAGATGCAACGAAACACACATCGCAACATTCCCTATGAAAACTAAACAAAACCAGAATAAAATTTGTACTAAAACTGAGCAGAGCTGATGCAAGGTTTTTTGCTGCTCTAGGCAGATAAAAAGTGCTGTCCTCTTTCCTTACCAGCACTCACTCTCTTTCAAAATTTTCCACCCTGCCCTGTGCAGCTGTAACCTCTTTGGACTCTGACAGATGTCCTCTGGCAAATCTTGTAGGGAGATCTCAGTCCTCAGATATTTGCACTGTCCCTGTGCCAGGGGATGTTGCTCCAGTAGCAGTAGTGATGTTACAACACAAAAAAAATCAGTTTTGTACGTTACTTACAAGTTAAAATTGAAATACAGGGAATTGTGTTAGGTACAATGAATCATGATAGGTATAATTATAGAAACCTCACATATTTTCTATTTAATTTTGTGTTTAAGAAATAACATTATGATTGAAACAATAGACAAAAGTGTAGCCAGGGGACTAGCTAATAGAGGTAATTACAAAAGTGTAGTTAAGTGATTAACTAGTATTTACTCATAAGTTTTGCAGCTCTTTGCTCTTATCACTAGATGTTCCTGTGCATGAGATGACAACAATGTTGGAATTGACCACATGTGATTGAAATTGCATTAAGCTTCAAGATCAACGAACAAGGACAAGAAGCAAGGACAGCCAACAGAATCTCAAATGGGTCGGTGGTCATAAAAGCAGCCCTTCGACTCAAATGAATTCTTCGTTGTGCGTGATTGGATGTAGGCAGTACTATGATAATCACTTAGAATAATTTTTATGCATATGTATACTAATCTGATTAATATGTAATTAGTTACTCCATATAATCTGCTTGTGCTGAAGCTGTGGCATGCACGCTAGGTGGAATTATCCCCTGTGCATCCAGCGCTGCAATAAACAAAGTGCCTGCTTCTTAATGTCACATTGGTGTTAAGGAGTTTTATTACGGATTTCGGTAACAGTAGGAGAAGGGAATATATGTCTACATTTCTGCTGCCCTGACCAATAGGGTGCCCACCCATGCAGTGTGCACCCTAACTAATTGGAATTACCAACAAAGGAAAAAATAATGCCTCAAAAATTATAATATACCTGAAACACTGTTAAAAACTACAGTCTTGCTGTTATTGGGTCAGTCCCTTTAGTCTTTGACCGTCAATCACCTCATTTACAGCATACATCCCTGACATGACAGTTGAGGAATGCCAACCTTAGAACTGATGAACGGAAAGGTTTCATGACACACATAGGACACATACAGATGTCAGATCCGTGTCACATTTGTCACATATAACAGATTCTGGATATACAAAACAGGTTCCCACTTCTGCAGATTCAAAATGCAATGACTTTTTTTCTGAGTTGCCACAAACTTCTGAGAAAAGTTCCCTGAAAACAAAACAGCTGGTTCCTTCTGCAGCCCCCACAGTTTTCATCAGAGCCTCATTACAATACAAATTAATGGGTTTCAAGCACAGTTATTACTGCCTGCAAAGAGCAGCAGCAGGGCAGCACATGCCTTCCCCAGGCAACATGTTCTGAAAAAAAAATGAATTCTGATACATGTTTGTAATTCCAGTATTATTTATATTCTAAATACAGTCTGTGAGACTGGGTAGTTTAAAAGGCAATTGCAGGTTTTATTTTACAGTGTTTCCTCTAAAAATGTCAGTAATTTTTTTAATTACTCTTACCAGATCTTGCAATTTTTTCAGGGTAACTCTATGGAAATTATTTATAAGTATGAATTTATACATAAAACAGCCTTAGGGAAAGCTGTGTTTTAGTATGTGTAAGACAGTATATACAAAGAAAATATTTTCTCTTAAAATTCAGTACTTCTTATACGCTTTTCCAGCAAAATGCACAACTCTCTCAGGGACACATACACGTATCAGATTCACTTTTCAGCATTATTTTGTACCAGAAATACACATAACAAGGAAGGATTTTCCTTTTCCTTTTCATTCTGTTTTATGCTTATTTACAGTTAACTTACTGTATATGCAATTTATTTATTATTTATGTTTAGCATAAGCATGTTTATGCATATCCATTGGCACTTTTTAAAAGGCCTTACAGTACCAGGAAGCCACATTGCTCACAGGATAGATTTGCAGAAAAATCTGACTTATTTAAAGCTGTCAGCATTTGTATGTTCAAGGCCGCATCTAGTTTTTGCCTATAGACAGTGAGTCAGAAATACAGCCAGGCCTGCAGTCTGTAAGAAGGTACACAGGTCACACAGAACACTTTCCTTCCCGGGACAACACAACTTCTCCTTTTCTTGTCACATTGCGCAGAGGCTAACAGTTTTAATGTCTCACAGACTGCAGTGATAGAGCTCAGAAAGGCAGGAACATGCTGGGAGGTTTTGGTGTGGACATTAACTTGTGCACAGACTTCAGACCTCTTCTATGCATTTCAGCAGGCAACTGAGGAACATGCTTCTCCTGGGTTATCTTTCAAGGTCAGTGGACACATATCACAAGCCCACAAGCACTGCCTCTGGGAAGAGAAAGCACCCAGCAGAAGGAATAGAGCAGTTCACACATTGCAGAGCTCTTGCCTCTGGTTGCTTTCACTTCCATATTCTTTCATCCAACAGAGAAGATCTTTAGGTGAATAAACCACATCACCCTGAAGTGCAATTGGCAGCTTAAACAAACCTAAATTGGGTGCTTATGTGACCAGAAAGGGAGCCAGTTCAGGAGCTGGACCACTTGAAAACTAATCTGACTTAACAAAAAATAGTAGTTAGTTTTTGGCTGATCCCTGTACCAATGCAATTTCCACGGATGTGAATGCATACAGGAAGAAGGTGCAGGAACATGCAGCCAGGAGAGAGAAGACAGGAAGAAGACAGGACTGCAGCATCTTAGCCTAGGTAAGCTTTGACTGCCACAGAACAGCTTTACTTCCAAGATAATTTAAGCCAACACAAATCAGATGCTGCAATCCTGCCCACAGCTTTGCATTGCTCACTCATACTGCTGCCCATAGTGTTCACCTTCTAATGAGCCAGTTTGAAAGGCTCACTTAATAGATAATTAAATCAGAAAGAAAAATGTACCGTCCTCTGCCCCTTTCACTACCCAAACTAGCTCACAAAGGCGTAAATAAAAATCTTGTGCCAAAGAAAAGAAAGGTGAGAGTGTGCAGCTGAGGGAAGGAAGGAAGGAAGGAAATGCCATGGGACTATAACAGCACCAGCCTAGCCTGACTTCAGTCACTATGGAGTTGCATACCCAAGCTGTGGTTAAATGAACACCTTAAGCCAGCAGAAAATGGCACTGCTACCAAAAGCAGCAGCTCTGTCTAACACCCAGCCCCTGCCCTGGTGCTGGCACAGCCTTTTGTGCTGCCCTCCAGCAACTCTCATCACAGAATTGACCCAGGTTAAAAAAGCCATCTTTCCCAAGATGAGTTTTCAGTTCTATCAGAGGATGTGCTGTATTTTTCATAATAAAGTGCAAATTCAGTGCTGAGCTGTGGAATTTTTGGTACCTCTCTATTTTGCACTATGTCTATGAAATGAGTACATTTAAAGGGCCTCCACAACAAGAACTCTCTGAGTAGAGCTGATAACAAAACAACATATAGAAGCAGTACCTTACTGTCACGTGCAAGGAATATCTTTTGCAGATTTTTTAACATCCATTGCCTACAATTTAACAGCAACAAAAAACCTATTTGGCCTTCTACATTAGAATTCAGTATTAAAAGATATGACCATGTGACATTTATCAAATAATGCAACTATGTATTTGCTATAAGTGTAAGCATACTTGAGGCATTTTATACTGATTACTTAATCCTGTATACTTACACAAATTTCATTGTGTTAATGGTCCAGTACATTTCTTATTACTTAGCTGTATTACTCTCAATTTCATTCCTCAAGAATGTATTTAAATAACATTAACACAGTCTATATACCACATATCTATTTTGTCTTAGCTATATGACCTTCCTTAGGTAAAAAAGCAGAAGGTTAGGCAGCGAACTGTGAAACTAACTTGCACAAATAAGTGACCTATATTTGCCAGAAAATTTTCATTGCTGCTTCTTTCTCTACAGATAATTTTAACATGTTCTGTACTTTCCACCTATGTGACTTCCATGAGCACTGTGTAGGAAACAGTCCCACATAGTATCACAAGATATTACACTTTCTGTCTCAGATATGAGAAAAGATATGCATGATATGGAATGTGCATAAATCAAAGGGTGCATGATTATATGTACTGACAACAGGATGTGCTTTTCTTGATATCTTCATATGTAAACATATATGCTTCCATATACTGATGCAATGGATTTTCCAATGGAACTTTTTTCCCTGTTGCCAAAGGCAGCTCTGAGGAGGAGCGCTGTAAACTTCAAACTTCTGCTCATGAACACAGCATGGCTAGAGCTGCATGCTGCCTGCAGGAACTGAACTTACCTCAACACAGCTGACAAGTGAGCACAGTGTCAGGCACACCTGATGAGTCTCCCCAGGAGCAGCCCCCAAGCAAGCCACAAGCTGGTGGTCAGGCAGTTGTGTGGTGAGATGGGAGGCACAGCGCACTTTATCTTCAGCCATATCAGAGACCACTCTTCCTGCAGAATATAGAACACAGAAGAACTTCAAGTTGATATAGGTAGACATATAAACATGTAATTCCATAATTAGGGAGCTTCACCTTGAATTTCTGTATCTCAGCTCCACAGATTTTCAATACACTTTGTAAAAGTCACTAAGTACTTCCCAAAGTTCTCAGAAAATTCTTCCAAGCCTCCTAACTCCTGTGATTTATAGCTGTATGTTTGCCCATTCTTTCTTGAAGCATCTGAACTCCAAATGCATGACCAACAAATCTTTTTTTTAAAAACTGTGTGCTCTATTAGTTTGAATAAACAGTTAAACTGCATAAGTTACACATAATTTTTGAAGTCTCCTAGTATTACCAAATAGAAATGAATGTTCCCTTTAACACGAAAATACATTCATTAAGACTATTTCATGCCACATTTTACTTTGCAGTTTGGGCATCTTAACTGCATCCATACAGTCTGACATGCTTTTTAACTTTTAGTTTTAAAAAGTTGCAAGTTAGTTATAGTCAAAATCATTATACCTATGATTGTATATCTATGTCTGTTCAATGGTATTTCAGCCATTCATAAACTCAGAAAATTACTGAGATTACTAAATAGTGCAATTGAAGCTTTCCATTTGTTTATTTGTCATTCAGGCAAAATGTCTACACATATTAACTTAAGCCATTGCCTCTTTTTTTCCAGTAGTATGTCAGAAATCCAGTTGAAGCCCTTATCTGTTATTGTCTTCTCTCCATATATCAAATGTACAATTATCAGAAGACACAAACTATGTGCATCAGTGGGAAAGGATGTTATTTTCTATAAGAGTAGCTGTAAGTGGGTGTGATTTGGGAATAAAATAGTTAAACGCAATTAATGTAATTTAGTGTAGCTTGCTTAACAGAGGTTAGAACCCGGAGTTGAAAGAAAAGGGGGGATTGATATCTGTAAATGTAAATCTTTTAAACTGACTAGAGTTGTTGTGACTAAACCAAATTAGATCCTTATTGTTTTGGGGGAGGCAGAAAGGCTCCAAGATAAAGAGACTCCTAAGCAATTTCACTTAGATAGCTCAACCTTGGAAAAACAGATGCAAGGAGCCATGAAGATAAAGGACTTGCAGAACAAACACCAAACCAGAACAGACCAACCTTGAAGAACATGATCTACATGATCTGAGAACTGAGTTTGCACAAAAGTAAGGGGTCAACTACCGGACACAGTGAGGAAGAGTATATCCTTCATCCAGAGACGCCTGACGACCACCAGAGACAGATCTGAGCCTGTGCAAGAGGACATAAAACTGCCGACACAAGCTTTTGAACTAACTCCGCCCCAACTCATACATATGTTTTGTATTGTGTAACCCTATGAATATGTATGCTTTGGTGTAATAAGTATCTGGCTGCTTGCTGACAAGGTGTGCAAGTTAGGAGGAGCAATCCCCCTTGCACCCAGCGCCGTAATAAACATACCTGCTTTATAAGTCTTCATGAGTTGTAAAGTTTGTTTCTGCGCGTCAGGTGGATGGCTTTAGCCATGACTGAACAAACCAGTTTGTAGTATAGTACAGCAACGAGCAATCAAAGAGCACATTTGGGAAGCCTCCAATTGCTTGTGCTAAAACTGCGTGGGCTGCCTCAGACTGGGGAGAGGCATATAGTCTCGAATTCATAAAAATTTGCTTTATTTTCTCTATTTGGCCACTTCTTTCAGATTTCAGTAGGACCTCGCAGTTACCAGGCGTGACATAAAAGCATTTTAGAAACCACATGTGCTGGAACGGATTGGCAATAATCACAGCGCTGATGAGCAAGCCATGACCAGACAGGGGCTTCATTTCAGCCCTTCCAGCCCTCACGTTTGAAAAGTCTTACCCGTACCTTAAGGGGCACCTGCAGGATGCTAACGCTTCGTTGTGCTGCTTAGGTAAAGCATCTGAACTCCAGTCATGAAAATCAGGAGAAAATCCCCCTGAAATCAATTACTGGTAAGTACAGATATATCGAAGTATTCTGAGAATCTCCAAGTGCTCCTGAGGCCCCGCCATGGGCGGCGGCTATCCAGAAACAAGAAGCAAGCAGAGCTGCATGCTTTTCCACACAGGCCAACTAAAGAGCCCGCCGTCCTGAGAGCCCCTCAGAAAGGGTTAACGGGAAGCTCTCAAACTACTTCGAGAAACACGGCGAGTTTTAACAGCCCTCAGCGAGGCGGCTACCGCGAAGACCCCTGCCCGTCCGCCCGCCGCGGCACCTGCTGTGGGCAGCAAGGCGCATGCGCGCTCTTGGGGCGGCATGGCGGGGGCTGGGGAGCCTAGCAACCGGGGCGACCGTAGCAGCAGTCCCGGGCCGGCGGGCGGGGCCGAGAAGACGGAGGCGGCGGCGGGAACGCTGAGGCGCCGGCTCCCCTCCCGCCTCGTCCCGGCGGGCTGCGGCCCCGGGCAGGGCTGGCTCCGCTGCTGGGCTCGGGGCGGCTGTGTTTCTGCCTGGCTGTTGCGGCGGGAAAGCCGGGAGCTCGCCGCGGGCCGAGCGGGAGCGCGGTGCCCGCCTGTGGCGGCAGGCCGGGGGCGCTGCCCTGCTCCCCTCGCGTCGGGAAGGCGGCCCGCGCTTCGGGCTGACGGACGCCGCTGTTTGAACCCTTTCCTGGAGAGGGCTGCATTAGGAAAGGAGGCAGGGGAAGCAAAGGCCGCCGAGAACTGGAAGGCGTACGGGAAAAGGGCTTTTTAAAAATGGTGTTGGAATTGCATTTTGTGCAATGAAAGCGTTAACGTGAGTGGCATTTTATGGTACTGTGCTTCCCCGGTGTAATCAAACCTCACAAAGTTTGGCGCGGCAGCTCCAGAGAGATCCTTTGGAAGGCAATTTTTCATTTTACTGCAGGTGACGTGAAATGGCCGGTCCCTAGCGTGTGGGCTGGCAATGTTTGCTGGGAACGTAACTGCTGTCTAGAAGATTTTCTATCATCCCAGGTCAGCCCGTAAGGGATCTATGCAGGGGAGAGCACTAAGGTTTTGCCGTGGTGCTAGAAAATTTCTCTTAAAGTTTTAAGTCTGCCTGAGAACTTTTATATTCACAAGCATCTTATGAATATAAGCACCTTGGAAATAAGGACTGAAACCCTGATGAGTGGCTTCATAAGGGAAGCCACTGTCAGGAACAGAGAAAAGTTACTTTTGCTCATAGTAGTCACTGCCGTGGATATGTGCTTCAGATTAGGTGGTTTCCTAAACTGCTGGCTTCAGGTAGGGTGCAATGCTGCAGTCCTGTGGGGACATAATAAAGTTGTTTTCTAGATGAGTTCAGTTCTGCAAGCCAGGGTGCCATCATTTCTAATACAGAGAATAGAAAATGTTATTGATGGGTGTCATGCGCAAAAAGCTCATTCTAGCTAAAAATTTACTCTGTTTGCTTCCTTTTGTCCTCTTGATGGCTGTTGTTAGGGTTAGAGGGACCCAAGCATTACCTCCAACGCTGTGGTACCTGGGTTCAACATCCGTCTGCTTCTGTTTACACAAAAATGATACAAAAGTAGACACTGAACAGAATCAGAGCAAAGATTTATCTTTCTGGGACTCTCCAAGGTAGTCTTTGCTGTGAAATGCCAACTGTATTCTGCTCCTGACTCCAAAGTCTTAGCAGACTACATATTAATATATAACCAGTCTGAAATGGGTATAAAATTTCCCAAAATAATTCCTTCTATTGTCAGTCAAGGAAAGAAATAATTCATTCACTGTGGCCCAACAATGTTCACTGAGACAGAGCAAAGACAGCCCCAGGTTACTGAAGTGACCTAGTTTCATCCTATATATTCACCACAGAGTAGCATTAAAAATTCTCTGACAAGTCAAAGAAAGACTGAAATTTGAAAGTGGTAAATAGGAAGTTTTACAGCAGGGAGAAGCAGCCAAACAATATGGTTACTTTTTAAAAATATTATAATAGTACCTTGAAAAAACTTGAGTAGTTTTTATCACTGCAAGGGTTTGCAGTGAACAGTTCATTGGCAAAGAACAGTTCCCTCACATCCCTAAATGAATGAATACTCGCTTATATGGGAATGAGGAACGCCAGGCCAACATGGTGCCTCAGCCAACATTACCAGAGAGATTCCAGCTACTTTGTGTCAATATTTCCATTGTGAATTTCCTCTGCCAAAACCTTACAAAAAGATCGGAGACAGTTTATGTCAAGCTGTAGTGTACCAATACAGTATTTAATATGTTAGAAAAATACTTCTCATATCATTTGGGGCAAGCTGAAAAATATTTTTTTCTCAGGATTCTGTCTATAAGGGTACCATCAATTACTATCCGCCTGGCCTTGTGAGCAGCTGAGACGTGTTCTTGGTCTAACCCTGGGCACAGCTGACTTGCTTTGTAGCTGTACACAGGTGAGGTTGGAGAGAGGAGCCCTCTTTTGGTTCTGTCCTGCACTTTTCTGTTGCCAAGAGAGAGCAGAGCAGGTGACTCTTCCGGTACCTCTGTTGTAAAGGATTGTTTAAGACAGTATTTTCATGATGAGAAAGGTTGTATGTTGGAAACCTTGATTTAAAGGCCTGGTTTAATCTTGTAGATTCTGGGCTGTCTAGCCAATGGTAGAAAGGGCTGTGAAGCAAGATATTTACAAAAAGAGGGATCTTTCATGTTATATGGTGATTTTATATGAAAGCATTTCTGCTGTCCTGGTCAGCTTCACTTTGGTATCATTCTGCACATCTAGAAGAGAAGCACTTCTTTTTGTCACATAAAATTCTTTTGCGTTATACATACAGAAGGAAATCTGTCTGAGAAAGAACTCCTACCATCATCTTTCCACCTCCCACACAGATGGACTTAAAGGAAATAGACATCAATTATTTTTACGAGTGACACGTAATCCTGCTTTTTAGCAGTCATTTTACCAAAAAACATTACAAGTATAATTTCTCAAGTGATTTGGAATACAACTTTCTATGCTTTTCTTTAAAGCTGATCCATGAATTTTAAGTTTAAATTCGTAATATTTGTGTGAAATAGGTTAGTTTTCAAGTGGAGACAGTGGCACTACAGTAGAAATGTTGCAAAGGAGAAAAATCACTTAGAAAGAAAATAATAATGAAAAATATTTTAGAAGAAAATGATGGAAGACTGGTTCATTACCACTGTGAATTATTTTTTTTAATATAAGTGTGCAAGACTGAAAAGGGATGAGTGACATTCTGCAGTACACAGGCACTGTTCATATCTGAAGTGTCTGGGAAGTATAAGAAGTAACTCAGAGAGAATGAAAGGATCCAAGAAAAGAGAGAAATCTTTGCTTCATTATATAATAGTGAAGTAGTGATACTCGGTGAACAAATAATGTAAAATCATTATAGGGATTTCTCACTTGTTAAAATGTCAAATCTTGATTAAATTAGTATTATGTAATTAGTCTCCTATATCTTTTGTTCTTCTATACACTTGTCTCGGCATCATAACATGAAACTGGTATCAGAAGGAACTTCTAACAGCATTGTAAAAATAGTTTTCTCTAGGTGATACAGATTGAACGGAAGATCTGAAACCATCTTTAAAAAAGAAGGATGTTCAGTCTCACTAGCTACTCTGGTATCCTGCCAGGCAAAAAAATAACCATGTCACCCATACTCTAAATTAGCTTTACACTGTTAGAACTACTGATTCTCTGAAGTGCCAGGTGTCAGTTAGAGGCGTTTGTCAGTGGTATTCTGTATCAGCTCTGTATCAAAAACAATGCTGATAGTCTATTCGCTCCTCTAGGAAGAAATGCTGTTTGGCTAAGTTTGGATCCTCTAGTCCAGGACTAGTATCTGGTGAAGCCAGCTTCATCACTGTGCTCACTGAGGAGGAATAAAATGCAGAAGCTGCATGAATTCAAACAGAGGTTAATATTCTTCTCTTCAGCCATGTCAAACCCATTCCATTTTTCATACTTAGTTTCTCAAATATGGAAATAATTGGAGCTGCAGAAATAACCATCTCTCCTGAGTAAACATGCATCTTTTTTGCATATGGCTTTCTCCTCTCTATTTTATTTTTATAAAAATGGTGTGACAGAAGAACATGTTTTCAACAGCACTTTACATAAAATATTTACAGTAATTTTTTATAAATTGATTTTAAAATTACTTGATGTTTCGTGTAACATTTGTTTCTTTAGCATGGATCTCCTACCTGATACTGAGGAAGACAGAAGTGTGCTACATAGCACACCGTAGAAATTCTAAGATACATGCATAGAAGTGAATTTACACTTCTGTACACAGGTACTAATACATAATCAGCTGTAAACCTTATTATTAATAAATAAATAAATTTAATTCAGCTCATAACTGAAGGTATTGGTAGCCCATTGATGGCTTTTTTTTAAAAAAAACCTCATACACACATAAGAGAAGTAGTTGAAAATAAGCATCTTGATATTCTTTTTAGTATAAGTTCATTGATTTGCTTCCTAAATACCTGATCTGACAAGGCTAAGCAAGTTCTCTCAGCTGCAATTTGGAATTAGATTTTCCTTTCTCTAAGGGGAAGTTCAGCATGGAAGTAAATACCATGATGTTTTCCCACTGAAATGGATTTTTCTTTTTTTGCCACTGAGGGGATACACCTGCACACTAATTTGGACCCTCTTAGCTATTATGTAGCTCTTTGAATAACACCAAAATATTTACAACCAACCAACAAGAAATACCCAATTTAACTAAATATTTATAGACTAACTAAAGTAATTGAGGACTAGGATCAAAAATAGGCAGTAGTATAGTTTGCTTCGTTCTTCATCGTTGAAAAGGAAAATAAACAGAAGGTAATTTACAAAGCAAACACAGTGAGAAGTGCATGAAAATCCTGTAAGGCTGACTGATAATTCTGAATGAGCTGTTTTGTGATGAAAATTAAGTTTGAGTGGTGGGCACGATTTCTGAATCAGACACTTTTATCCCTGAGTGATGTTAGATGAGAGTTCAGCACCTGAATTACATTATTATCAAATAAATATTAATTTCTTGCATGAAGAATTNNTAATTTCTTGCATGAAGAATTAAAATATTCTTTTAATTAAAAAAAGCTGTGTATAGATCTTCCAGTAGTTTTCATACTTTGCATACCTATCAGATGACAAACTCTCTGTATTCTTTCCCCAAATATGATTTACATCCTTTGCCAGACTCAGATATTCCAGATTTCTCAAAAATAGAATAAGGATTGTGCCACAGCCTTTTTACTACAAAAATTTTATTTCAGAGTATGATTATCATATTCCTGTGCATGTCAAGTAGCTTGT
>VYZV01003837.1:53002-70909 GCA_013401275.1 Pandion haliaetus | reverse complement strand
TCAAACACATTACTCGGGTACCCTTTATCATTCATTTCATTCCAATAAGCTAACATGGATGTTTTACCCATTATAGCAAATGCAGAGGACCAAGAATTAGATGAATCCCAGCATGTCAAAAATATTTTAAGTTATCACATTGTTTATGAAGGTTTTTACTGGAAGATCAGTTGACACTATTAGTAAATGAAGAAATTAAATCTAAGAACATCCCTTCTTAAATGGTTCCTGTTCAAAACACAGTAGCAGAATGGAAGTTCCAATGAAAAAGCACCAGGGAGCTTGTATGCAACTCCATCACCAAAACTAAATCCTTCCAAGTGTATTAGTTAACCGCAAAGGTTTATACTTGTAGGAAACTACTTTAATATATGTTTTACATCACTCAACCTTTCAATGTTATTTCTTCTAAATGTGAATTCTCTCTTACTTATGACCCAAAATTTAGCATACACATCAGTGTCAAACATGATGCAAGTTACACAGATCTGTTTCACATTGTTACATTGGAAGACAGAAATGTTGTTCTTACCTTGGACATTTTTATGGAAGGTCAGGAACAAATCTGGAAAAATAATAATGTTTTTCAGTTTATTAAAAATCATACAAGAAAAAAACCCCCACAGAACAATATAATATCCACCACTGCACACAAAATTAAAAAAGGAGCATTCTTGATTGGATGTCCAGAGTTTGAAACAGTGTCGATTCCTTCATAGAGTACAAGTATTTGACTCTTTGCTATTAACGAGGGCCAAAATTTTCAGCAACCATTGTTCCTATTATCATCATTGGGCAATAAATTCAAGCAACATGAACATCTGGTGCTGAAGGCACTAGATGTACAATAAACTGTTCTGAAGCCTGAAAACGAAAAGTTCACATCCTTTCCGGAAACTAACTAAACCAAACACACTGCTTAAAGCCATCTTACCATTTACAGGAAACAGTTTTTTCAAAGCTAAGAAACCCTACTCAGGTATTATTTTTTCTTTTTAAGCTTCCTTCCCCTCAACATTTCCTTTCATGCTCAAGTGTTCTGTGAAGAGTCGACAGCTTCAGAATGAAACATTTCCTCCTCCTCTCTTGTCTGGATGCTTGCAAACTCAGTCATTTTAACTTTTGTTACCAAGGTAAGATTTTCATACGCAGCTGCATCACTTTGAAATACAAAGCAGACAGGGAAAAAAAAAAAAATCTCATCTAACACCTCTATGCAAAAAAGCCTCTTGACAAAGACCTGCCAACACTTCTACCACACTAACTTGCACGAGTTCAAGAGATCATATAATTCACTATGGCAATATAAAAATGTCAGCATATGCTGTATCTTCAAGTGATCAGTGCTCCAAGTCCCCTTTCTAGTCCGTCCCCTGGCTTGCCCTCTAACCAGAAAGGTATCTGTTCCCACTCACAAAGTCCACATACCATAGCCACCTCTCACCTATCTAGCTCACTCCCACTTTCATTCTACAGATTTGAAATTATCACCATCTGATTCTTTCCATCTTCCAAGCAGATTTTTGTTAGTGAGTTCAGCTTCATGTGAAATGACACCGAATTGCTTCAATGTACAGCACCCTTCAGTCTGTCCCTCCCATCAAAAAGCCATCTTGACGTCAAAGCAAACTGCCCAGTGTCAGATGGACAGGAACCCAACCTTTTGTTGTGCTAGGCAGAAGGCGCAGCTGTTTGCAAATTGTTGATTTCCAGCAGCTATGGCATTTGCTTCTCAAAGCTACTGGATATGTATATATCTAAAAGTGCAACCTCATTTAGGTTTATTAAGATGCAACTTTTTAGCTTGCCCTGATTACGCATCCTGATTACATACACGGAATAAAAACTGGGCAACATGCTTCTCAAGTGAAATTTCATGCTAAAAATAAAATCCAGTATCTGTAATGTCTGTATTTCAGTCAATAAGCTGGTCTATGACCTATAAAGCAATCAACTATTGAAGGGGTTATTTCTGAGACTTTTACCACCATGCAAGATTGCTCTGATAGCAACTCTTCCTTCCAAGAGTGTTTGCTGCTGAGTGATGTCATTGATCCCTGCTTACCCATTCTCTGTGAGAGATTTTCAATGCCAAACAAAACTAGATCCCACCAGAACAAGAACATTCTTTTAATTCACGAGGCTGTCTGTCACTCAACTATCTCTCAGAGGCAGACTAAGAGCGGACGAAAGTTTCTGACAGCTACCAAGAAATAAAGGAGAGCTATTTATGCAGACGACTGTAGTTACATTACGTTTTAATATATGGACCAACACAAGCACAGAAATCTTTCACGAAGGATCTTTCCCACAGCATTCCCTTCAGGGCAGCGGCTGGGCACTCCCACGCAGGCAGCAGCAGGCAGTCTCGGAGCAGTCCAGATTTTCCTCCGGAGCTGGTCGACCATGCTCCCTACCCTCCGGTTTCAACAACCCGGCTGGAGTTTTCTACGAGAGCGTCTCCTGAAGTGTGGCACGCAAAAGTCTCCGGAGTGACTACCTCACCCCGTCTGGAAAGAGGAAACCGCAGCTCGGAGGCCCTCCCGCCGGCGGGTACTGCAGACGTTCAGGCGACCACAAGGCCCCGCGCTCGGCGGAGCAGGCGGGGCGCTACCTAACCTCTCTGACACCCCCAAGCAACTGGCGGCTCTACAGCCGCCGCCCCGCAGCCCCCATCGGCCCACTTCCTCCTCACCAGCACCTCCCCAGCGGCCCTCTCGCCGCCATTCCTCAGCCCCTTCCTCCCTCAGCCCCGGCCCGCCGATCACGTCCCGCGGGAGCGCCCGGAAGGGAGAGCCGGGGAAGGGGCTCTGCTCTACCGCCCCTCCAGAGAGGGGCCGTGCAGACGGACCCCCGAACCCCACCGAGGGAAGGCAGCGCCCCTCGCCTCACCTGCCGCCGCCTCACGCAGCCAACCGCCACTCCCGCGTGCGCGCANGGGGGGGGCGGAAGGGAGGAGCCGAGGCCCTCCGCCCCGCCCCCGGGGCGGTGCCGGGAGGTGCGGCGCCGTGGCCGGCGCGCATGCGCCCGCCCCATTCCCATAGCAACCCGCCGGCCAAGGGTACGTGGGGGAGGGATCATCCGTATGTTGGTAGGTCACGCACAGTCCTCTTCTTTACAAAGATGGCGGCCGGCCTCTCGGCCTCGTACCCAGCATAGGCTTCGCTGCAGGCCTACTAGAGGTAAAGCTGGTCCCGGTGCTGCCCGCCGCGCGGGAGGGCGGCGGGGGGTGGGGAGCGCTTCAGGTAAGCGGGAGGAGAGCGCGGGCCCGGCTCTGCGGCTGGCCGGGTTCTGCTGCCTCCAATAAGATGGCGGCAGCAGAGAGACGGGCTCCGCGGGCGGAATGTCTAGCGGGCGCCCGGCTCTGCTCTATGGTCTCGGCCTTCCCGATTGGCGCGGGGTGGGCCACGTGCCGCCCCCCCCCCATCAAGACGGGGTGCGGAGGGGCGCGCTTCGCCGCTGGCCTCCCCCGCCGCCGCTCTCTCTGGCAGCGGTCGCCCCGCGCTGCGTCGGCGACGGTAACGCTCCGGTGCCGGTCGGGGAGCGGGCAAAAAACCCCCATGAGTCATGCCCCGCTTCCCCTCCGCCCCGCGGCTCAACCGGGGGTGTTGCCGGGCCGGCCCTGAGGGGATGGGGACGCGGACGCCTCCAGCCGTGACGGCACGGCTGCGGTCGCCGCTTCCCCCCGCCCCCGTCCCCCTTGGCACGGCGGCGGATCCCGGCCTGTGTCCCCAGGCTCGGTCTGCTCCGGAGTGCCTAGAGAGGTGCGGTAGTCCCCTCTTGCAGCGCCGGTGGGCCCGAAAGCCGAGGCTCCGGTCATGGGCTGCTCTGGAGAAGGGTTTCTGCCTCACCTGTGGCTCTTCAGGTAGAGCCAGCTGCCTCTGTGTGATAGAGGGGAAATTCTGCCTCTTTACCAAACTCTGGTTCTTTGGTGTGGTTTTATTGCTGGTTATTTGTAGAAGAGGGTGATCCTGAAGAGCGTCAAGCGTGGTGAGTTCGTGGTCCTTGGGCCCAGCTTGCTATAGCTGAAGTGGCTTGACACATGATAAGTAACATTTCCCGTTGCTGGCCTTCCACAAACAGTAGGAAGGATTCCCAACTGGAAAGAGCAATTCCTTCCACTGAAAGATGAGAAGCAAGAGAGCAGGTCATGCTGGGAATGTTAGTAGTAGCAGCAGCAGCTCACTCATAACGGATGAGATGAGCCAAGGTCCTTGAATTCACAGCTCTAGTTTAGAATTTGAATGCAAAGTCACAACTCTGTGGCTGGGAAGTGAAGATTAGAGACATTCAGGCCCAAGGAGTTTGAAGGAGCCATTTCCTTTCCTATACTGTTGTGTAATGACAGAGAAAATTCTGCACACTTATATGTGCTGTATTGCTTTATTGCATGTTTTCTGTTTAGTAAGGCAAGTGAAGCTGCTGCCTGATGATTTAGTCTCCATTTTTCCTACTGTTGCTATCCAAATGCTACACAATTGTTTTCAGTTAGAAGACAATTGAACGGCTAGTATAATGGCTTCCTCCCCTCACCCCCAAACCAGACTGGAAAGTGGTGTTTCATGTATCATTTCATAGGTGGATTGGATATCCTTCCCTCTGGTAGAGCAACATACATCAGAGGCAAGGCATGAAAGGAAGCAATAACCTAATTTATAGCTGTGTGTCTGCTAAAGCTCTGTTTCTCCAACCCTTTGTCTGTTTAGATTTAAGCTGTTGGAAAAAACAGTCTTCCTGTTTGTATGTGGATTTTCATGCAGCATGACCCACATCAATGGCAGGGCCACCCACATACTCAGGCCACAAAAAACCCCCAACCTTTTCCTTCCAAAAAAGTCCACAGTAGTATAGTTTTTCACAGATCAGAATGACAGGCACAGGAAAAGCTCTTGCTAGATGTGGCAGTAACAATATCTGGAGGCCTGTAAATGTAGGGTAGAAGAGGCAGTGTAACCATCTAGTCTAAGCTTCGCCACTATAGCCAGACATAGTAAGCCTAGATTGTTCTCAAAAGACCATTTTCTAAATGGCTTCTAAGAAGTGGTTAAGAAAGATGCTCTGTTTTTTTTCCTGTATAAATTGTTCCAGTGTTTCACTCCTGATAGTGTGACGCATACTCCTGACTCCTCCTTTGTTGCAAGTTAAGCTGATTTCTTGCTGTCTTTCCTTCCTCTTCCCCCAATTCTGCCTGAAAAGGTGAAAAAATTATGACACTACTTCTTACATATTAAAGGTTATTGTGTTCCCCACTTTTTCACTGGTCTCGTTTCTCTAGACTGGGATGATCAGGGAAGCAATTTCCCCTTGATCTGGAAATTAATCATAACATTGTCATTGTAGCATTATGGTAACAATAGTCACTTATTTTTGATAGGATAAGGGCAGTTGTTCTTAAGTAGCTAGTCTTTTTGCAGTTCACATTAAGCTGCTCCCAAAGACAGTATGATGTACTAGAAGAGTGATCTGTAACCTTGGATTTCATAGCTGTTATCAGAGTGGAGAGCCATCCCAGACAAGCCAGCCTGTGCAGTTTACACTTTTTCAAAGAAAACTGCAATGTTTTATCAGTTACAGTATTTCAGCTGATACCGCCTTTCCCAAAACATACTCCTCCCTCTGCATATAGAAGCATGTTAAGCTGGTACAAATGCACTTAAGAGTTGTGCTACTGTGAGAATTCAGGTAGTTCACCCATGTTACTACCAGTCAGATGGTTAGGGGAGTCAGCAGTGGCACTAAGACTGGTCCACAGTGATCAAACTGAATGCAGGTGTGTGGCTGAAAAAGTTCATTTACCCTGACTGGGAGAGTATCTGATAATTTGAGCCATGGGTTTCTGTAGAATTAGATTTATTTATGTGAAAATGTTGTTTCTCTTTAAAAAAGAAAAAAAGTCATTCAGCAATGGTTCAACTTTGGTTTGTATTCAAGAATTCTACAGAAGGAAATCCTCAGGCCTATGCTGTGCAAAGCTTATAAACTGAACCTTAAAGCAAAATAGCAAGACTCTGGCAAGTGTCCTCATGGGTGTTTTGAAATGGGCAAGCAGTAAAGACAGTCTGGAAACTGCCTTTGCACTTTCCTTGCTGCCAGAAAGAGGAGTTGCGGATAAGTCGATCTTATCCTTAGTAGGAGTCAGCACCCAAGCGTAGCCTGGCATGACACTGTAACAAGAAATACAAGCCTTTTAGCGCCTTGTGGATCAAGCACAATAATAGCCTCCTCCCTGTAGCCTTACCCTTATGGAAATGCTGTTACAATCTTAACAAAGACATGCACAGCTAAAGAAGTTGCAACAGGGGTTTTAAAGTGGGCTGAGAAAGGCATGTTCACCCAGGATGTAACGAGTCTAACTTATCCAAGAGCACGTTACAGAGAGGCTCAGAGCCTGTAAAACTTTTGCAACGTGGGTCTGCGCAAGAATGAAGTAGGTGTTATTTGTATTAAAATAGAAAAACAGATAAAGAAGAGATAGGAAAGTAAAACCCAGCTGCAGGATTGTGCCTCTGTTCCTCTTCCTAATTACCCTAACCCTGAAAAGAGAGCGTTAGGCTATATTATGTAGCATGGTGGGGTTTGCTGGTGTTTTTTTGTTTTGCTTATTGGTTTTTCTGGGGCTTTGGTCTAGAAGCTATTTCAGTGCAGTCCGTGTTACCAGGAGGCTATGGTATTTATCATGGGCCATGAGACTGTGTTTGCAGTGGAAGGGAGGGTCCTAGACGGCAGGGCCTGTTGGGGGGGAGGATTGCAGAGGAGCTCAAGAGACACCTAGAGCTGGTCTGCGGACCACAGGTGCTTGTGCTAGGCTGGTAATTCAGGCGAGAGTCTGGCATCCTGAGTCTGGGGCTTGTTTCGAGAGCTCTTTTCATTTTAGGAATTTCTAGTTCTAGAAGAATAATTTTGGGTTACAGGCTTATCCTGGATGTGGAATTATACCCGAGAGAATTCAGCATGTGGCTTTATATTTAGGTGTCCTTTAGCTTTAAAAGAAAGACTGTTTTTGTCCTAAAAATCTTTTGATTTGCATTACCATTATAAATGGAAAAGTCCTGCATGCCTAATAATTCTAGTGGCCTTTTTCCCCATCTTCCTTCTGTGAACTCATGTTGCCCCATAGCTCTCATGGTGTGACTTCAGTGGAAGAGAATCAGAGAGTTGGGTTGAAAAAAGATGTATCAGTAGACCAGGAGGAAAAAGTTCTAGCCAAAGCAGGGGGGGAAGCTGCTTTGTTTAGAATATTTTATGTGACTTTGGGTTGCTAGAAGATTTATGTGTTCAAGGTTTTAATTCTAGCAAGGAAAGGTAGTCAGGCTGTGATGAGTGTTCTGGTTTATTTTGTGTCATAAGAAACATCTATATGTTAAAGCCAAAGCCACTCTTTTTTTCCATCATTTAGGTGCTCTAAAGGTGTTTATACCTACGCAAGCTCTGGTATTTTCCCAGGAGTCTCACAGAAATACAAGTATCCTTTCTAGCAGCTACCATATAATACAGATACTTGTCTTTGAACTTGCTGGTTGACATCACTTGTCTCTCACGACTGGTGTGATTTTGTTGAATCTTGCATCTGGTAGATCTTTCAAGCTTTGAAGATATCTACTAATATTTACATATTATTACTAGATATATTAGCATGTAAATAACTTGGGTACATTTATACCTTGCAGTGTTAATTTCTTGACTTCAGCTGGCTCAAAAAACCATTTGGTTTAATCTCAGTGTACTGTAACTTTGGTTTGTGTCTGTGCATTCCTGTGTTTTGGGGGAGGGATAAATAGGTAGCTTCTGCAAAGAAGACAGGGGCTGTGTGTTTACGTATGTGTTTGTGCATAAGAAAGCCAGTTGGATTTCTGCTTACTGCTCTAAACAAAACAAAATGGTAGTGGTATTTAGAGGGTGGAGAAAAACTTGTCATTATGCTTATGGGTCCTAGCAATGCTCTTGACTCAGTGAAGTCTCTTTAATTGCACTTTTGGCAATTGTTGGACTTGAAGAAACCTCTGGCCCCCGGCAGAAGCAGCATGTGGCCCCAGTGCCAGGAGCAGGTTCCTGAGCGGAGCTGAAGGGGGAGGCAGGTGAAGCAGGGCAGTCTCAGTCCAGTGGCTGTGCAGGTGCAGAGGGCTGGCCTTGGCCACAGCTGCCTATGCCGTGGGAGCTGGCTGTGTTGCTGAGGCAGTGGAGGAAGCACGTCGCTCTTTTGTGAGGAGCAGGGGTTGAAGCAAGGATCTGTGTCCAGCTAGAGTCACAAAAGAGGCTCTTGCAAAGCAGTGGGCAGAAAAAAACAGAGAGAAACCCGAGAGAAAAGATGGACTGGAAAAGGCTCGGTTAGAGGAAATCATAATGAATATAACTTCAATGGAAAAACAGCCCTGGAAGAAGGGAAAGGATTGGTTCAGTAGCTGTAAGACACCAAGAAATGTTGATTCACAGGAAAAGTTTTGCCTTTGAGAGGATTGAATGGCACAGTAATATTCACGTGACCTCCCTTAAATGACGCTGTTTAATTTAATTGTAAAGTAAAATGGATTTACTTGTTGACGCAAAATGGAAGTAGTACCAGATTCTCTTACACTCAGCAGCACAGTGTCTGGAACTGTTTTCCAGCAACAGTTTTGTCTTTTCTAAAGATTTTTCACTGATGAGAAGGAAACATTTGGGAAAGGTTTGGGGCTGGAACCAATAGATTTAGTTAGCATTAATGGAAGAAAAGAAAGCAAACACCCAAGCAAACAAAAAACCCCAAACCAACAAACAGAATTCCACAAGTGACTTGCATATAAACATACATCACAAATCAGGGTGATTCTGGTAAAAGCATCCATGCATATAACTTGTGTGTACACCATACCTTTTACCTACACAAGAAATACCTGTAAATGAAAATTTCTGGAAGCAAGTGCTGGTATCACGACAATTGATACTTGTGTGCTGTACTTACGCATTTAGTAGTCCGATATCCCAGCAACTGACTGGATTTTAAGGAGGGAAGACTTGGAACCCTGTCATGTTTTGACTATTACTCTTCAGCTTGGAGGTGGCAGGACCCAGCCTTTTCTCTCTGTTAGTAAGCTGATAATTGCTTGTTGAGGTCTCTGTCAAAGCCCGTAAGTGCTGTCTGACCTGTACACGGGCCAGGTGATAAGTTGCATATCAGAACCCTGGTTTTAAAGGAAGGTTACTGGTATTATATCTCATAGTAAATATCATGAGGCTGGTATGGCTAGCTTTCATAAAGCTAACCTCTAGCATATTTTTCATTGAGGGTTGGATAACTGGAATAATCTTGCATCATTCAAACGTCAGGCTTGGTTTAGGGTATTGGCACGTAGCCTGGGCATCACTCCCCTGTCCTGTTTCCCCCACCCTTGCTAGTTCTGGTTAACTGGTATTTAAAAGGTTTTTGCAGTGGGTTGTCTGGAAAAAATCAGCAAAGGCCTGTTTATAGAGGAACACTGAACACCTTGATGGCCATTGCTCAATTTGGGTGGTGCCAGCTGCAGTAGTACCACTTGCTGGTTCTCTTCCTGTTGTTTCCAGTACGGTGTTTCTGTCTATCCCTGCATTTCTGGCACTGAGAATTAAAATGGATATTTCACAAAATAAACTGGATATTTGCCAAAGATGAGCGACAAAGCCTAGGGCAGGCTGTGTGGCAGGAACGGGGACATTGGGCATGGGATGAGTACATAGGTTGAGTTAGGAAAAAGGAAGAGAGCATAAGGGCCGGAGTTGATGCAAGGAAGATTTCCCCACTAGCAGGGACAGAGGCAAAGCCAGAGAAGGCTCCAGCAGGGTGAGAGAGAGAAGCCAGGAGTGATCAAAATGGGCTTGTTGCTGCTTGCCCAGCTGCAGCCTTGGGTGAGGAGTTGGGGGTGTTTGTTTCTCTCCAGTGGGCGCTGGAGACGTTGTGGGCTGTCTGACTGCCCTTGCCCTTCCTGGAGAGGGGAGCGGGGCTTTGCACTTAGCAAACCAGGCCCCGACTGTTTCCACTGCATGGTGGAAAGCAAGTTTGCTGTTATCTGTGCTCAAGTGATAAAGCTGAATGTAAACCTGTGTTGGAGCAGTTGAAAGGAAAGCTGAGAAGAACAACTCACAGAGCAGGCAGGGTGAGAGTATGGATGGGAATATGTTATGGCTGGCCTGTTATTGCATATGCTTTTGCTTTCAAAATGAATGCTTCAGCCGATGGTATAGCCCGCTGAGATTTAGGCGCATGGTCTTACAAGGACCCTTGAAACCTCTGGAGAATAGCAAGTGGTAGATTTGTGACTTGATTAAAAGTAGAGCTGGTTAAGTAGCATTGAGGAAACTTTAAAGTTCTGCACCTGCTCTTATAAATAGTTTCATAAAATTAAAATATTGAGTTGATGACTGTTGATTGCAGCAGAGCTGTGGGTAAAAATGAGAGCGAGCAGTGAATATTTAGATAAGTTTTAAGAGTTCTTGGAAATTTAAGAAATGTTAACTCCTCTATTTGAAAACTCATATTGCTCAGGGCACTATTCTGTTAATTCAAAAGACAATAACAATGTGTGGGTGGAGGACTGTACAGCATGAGGTATCAAAGCAAAAAAATTTGTACCTAAAATGGCACATTTCTAGTTCCCCCCAAAGATGAGCAGTGTGGAACTGGCAATGATTCAGTTATGAAAAGAGGTTTTAAGTGTAAAATAATATTATTTGTAACAATTAGTGGAAACAGTTTTACTCCGAGTTCTCGCTATCTCTCGCTCTCTTCTTTCATAGCAGGCTTAGAGTGACCTTGCAGATTTGGAAGAGAAGACTGTCTGGTTTTTTCACTGTCAGTTTAGATCACCGTGATGTAATTCTAACACATGAAGAGCCTTTTGCTTGGCCTAGTAGAGATTAGGAATTAGTGCTTGTCTGTGAATATGTTGAGCCCCTGTTGCATATGCTATAAATGGGACAAAGGGAAGGCTGTGCTTAAATAGCAAGGATCCTATCATTGCTCTTAAACAGTGGCAGTTGGAATCAGATATTTACTTTAATGCCTTTTCAGAGGAATTGTTGCCAAGCTGAAGATTTTTTTTTTCAATTTTAAATTGTTCCTTCCCTTTCCAAACAAAGCTTGCCTGCAAGTTTAATTACTTTATTCTTTTGAGGGGTTTGTCACAATAATGCTAACTTTTGTGGCTCATATTTTCAAAATGCATATTGTAACTGAAAGTTAGAAGTAAAGAAAAAAAAAAATTACAGAATTGGAGAGTCTTGTGAAGCCATGTGACTTGGGGAACTGGAACTCAGGAGGAAAACATACCAGAGCACATAGAAAGTTTATAAAAATGGTTCTCCAGCATTCTCTTAAGTCTTTGTTATCCAATAAACATTACTAACTGAGGAATCTTTAAAATCTTTCAAGGAGCCATGAACAACCTTGCTTAGGTTTTTCTGTGCAATACCTAGAATCAAAGTAGCTAAGCAAGATTTAAAAATAAACAAGACAGACAAAAGTAAATTTCTATTTACAGTTTCCATGCTTAAGTTGCAAATTGTCCCCCTGCCCCCCTGAAAAATGTCAACTGGGACATTTCATTTTGTTTGCCACTTGGTTTTTTTTTTATTTGCTGTATATATTTACCTAATTGAGTCTCTGAAAAGAAGCGGTTGTCATCTTTATAAACTCCTGTAAGCAGCTCCTTAAATCCTCCCCTGCAAAACATCAGCCTAAGAGTACCTGTAGGAGGATCTTAGGGAACATGGTGATATGTTTAAGCCGCAGAACAGGGTCAGCTTTGAATTTTCTAAATATATGGCAGTTAATGTGAAAAAGGGTAAGTTTAGGGCTTGCAAATGCCTTGCCTTTCCAAGCTGTGATGTGTAGTGCGTGACAGCTTCTGGCAACATATCTTAAAAAAAAAAAAAAAATTGCCACGTGTTCATTTTATATGGCAGTTACCAAGGGAGAGGGAACAAGAGACACTGAAAAGGTAAACAAAAGAGCTCCAATCCAGTAGCCAAAGGAGAGTGAAGTGAAAGTTCCTTTTGAAGAACAGAAAGGAATTAGTGTGTGCTTTGTTCTGCAGTATCTCTGCAATCCTCTCTTCTTGGGTAACTGTGATGTTAGCAGGCTTTGGGAAGTACCTCTCAACTAATTATTCATGGAAGATTTTTTTTGTCTTCTGCAGTGCAGGTTGAACAGAGAGCAGTGCTGCAGCACCACTCTGAAAGCACCTGTGTATGATGGGCACACATTGTGGTGGTAATTTAAATTAAAAAGCAAGTTCAGATCAGCATAAAAAGCCAAAATTGAAATTAAAGGTTCTGATGAAACCTCTTTCACTGGTAGGATAGTCAGGTGTTGGAATAGGTTGCCCAGAAAGTTTGTGCAGCTTTGAAGTTTTCAAGACCTGACTGAAGAAAGCCCTGAATACCCTGGTCTGACCCTGCTTCGAGCAGGAGGTTGGACTAGAGACCCCAGAGACTTGGACCTCCAGCCTGTAGTAGGGTGTTCTGAACTTCTGTTACTACTTTCACTTCTGCTACTCTGTGCTATTGCCACTTCCAAGGCAATATATTGGGAATTTTTGTTTTCTGAATCTCTTTTCCCGTTCTTGAGTCAAGTCAGTGTTTTGCTTTACTATGAAATTGTAAAGCAACACAGGAAGATGCTGTATTTCATTTTGTCCCTTATGTTTAAAAAGTATTCCTCTTCAAACTGTTCATTGGCTCCCCAAGGCCAAGAACTTGAAATTTGCTTCTACTTTGACAACCTTTTCAATCCTTAAATTTGCTTATAACCACCTCTGAAATACAGGTGGGAAACTTACCTCAGTCATTCTTGGTCTGAATGTATTACTACTGTCTTCATCTCATTCCATTTTATCTATGCCATTTTATCTTGGTTATTTGAAATCCTTACTTCTCCCGAAAGCCAAGTTTGTGTCAAATAATCAGATTTCTCTCCCAGTGTAAGTGGAAGGATGGACTCTGACCTGTCCTCTGTGGCTTCATTTTGTTTTGCTTTTGGATTGATTTTTATTAAACTGTCCATTAACTTTCTTCCTCATCTCTGAAATGGCATTTGTTTTGTCCTAGCACCTGGCATCCAAGGATCACAGCATTCTGAACAACCTGAAATGAAATAATGAGTCCACAGAGTAAATCAAGACCGCTGTGTGTGCACAGCCAGGGCAACTGAGAGAATTTCACCGGTCAATTCACCAAATCAGCAGCAAAATTAAAGAGTAGAGCTCAAGCCTCTTGACTGGTTTGTCTGCATTAACCACTAAATCTAGTTTTCTCAGTGTCCCTGTGCGTGAAACATGCATATCTACCACTTAACTAGCAGCTTTTCCTCTCTCTGCAGTCAGAGGGCTTGAAGCTACTTGTTCCCGCTAGAACTCTGTCCGCACCAGTAAGTTGCTCCTGTTCTTCCTACCTATATTGCTTGCCCCTTTTCACAGAGCACCCTGTGATAGTCTAGGAAGGGCAGTGTATATATTTTTTGCTGGCTGATGGTTGCATAATTTTATTGTCAGGGTGCCTGCGAAATAAGTCTTTTAAACACCCATTTTGACCTGAGAGGCCTGCTGAGATTAGTCACCTTGCTTCAATGTCTGGTCAGCTCTTCTGCTTGTGCAAGAGAATTATTCTCCATAAACAGTGGAGGTTTACAAGGAGTAAGGCAAGTGGTGTCACACTTCCCAGGGATACCTTATTTATACCACCTAGGTCCTGTGTGAGACAAACACGTGCAGTCGCTCATCTTCCTTCCACCTCCCTTCCTTCTTCACAACATGACTAAATGGTTGGACTTAGGATTAGTGAATAGGCTCAGGCAGACTTTTCTCTTTCTACCAGCAGTTCTCTACTTGGGTATTTATAGTGGGCCTCTGAAGATGGTGGGGTTGCATTAAGTACAGCCAAGGGGCAGAATTTAGCCTACAGAATAATTTCGTCCTAGTATTGATATGTGAATGGGGAAGAGAGGTGCCTGACCTGCATGTCCCTGGAAGTTTCCTTCCTCGTGGCAAATAAAGAAATCTGGTCTCAAAGTCATTGAGACATAAGCAATGTGGACTCATGTTCAGTCATTTTTTTATGATGAAACTTTTTTCATTTAGCAGAAAGATCTCTATAATTTGACCCTTAATGTCAGTTTAATAGAGGTTTTCCTGTAGAAATAAAAGCATTCTATCAGAAGATCCCATGGCAAGCCATCGTGATAGCTTTAGAGCTGAGAGGCATATCTTGCTTGCTTTGGCTGAGAACCCCAGTACTGCCTGGCATACAAGTGCCCTGCGTCCTGAATCCTCTTCCATTTCTTTTTCTAGTGTGATCCAAAGTATTCCCCCACCCCTTTTCTCTTCGTGCCACTGGTAAGGGATGTGCTGAAATGGATACTTTTCAGGGGTAGTCCTTTTGTGGTATTCCCTGACTTCAGTGTGTGGGATAAGCACCCAGAGTACAAAAAGGGTGCTTATTTGTACAGTTTTAGAAATCTGGAGTTATATTTAACAGGAAATAAAGTCACAGCACATGCTCTTTGGAGCATAGTTGGGTTGCTTTCCAACTGGCTTGCAGTTTCTGGCAGGAAAAATAGGGATCTCTTATATCAACAGAAAATAAGAGCAGGCTAGAAGAAATCCTTTGCAAAATCCTAGCTCAGCTGAGGGCGAATGTGCCAGGAAAGACCAACCTTTTTGTGGTCTTTGCTGCAGTGGTTTAAGGAGCTGAAAGTTTCCTCTCCCTTCCCCAAAGCTCCTGGGGTGGTGTGATTATGGAAAGCTTCTTAACTCATCAACCTTTTCTTTCACACTGGTGAATACATGTTCCAAAAAACCAAATCCCAAACCTGTTCAGTGTTAGTTTTATCTCTGTGTGCGTTCCGTATTTTTGCTGGTTCATTTCTGTGTCCTCTGTCAGACTGGTCATATGAGCGGCCAATTTGATAAGCCACAGAAACTATTTATTGCCCAATCCTTCACCCTTTCTGTCATACATTGGTGCTCTTTTTGGGAGGCTTCCTTTAGAGTTGTTCTCACAAGTCATGAAACCAGGGTCTGTTGTAATGCTGCCAAAATACAGGATGCTAGAGGGAGAGGGGCAGGTTAGTGTTTGTCAAGGGGTTGGATACCTTCTTCTATCTCCTTTCCCCTCAGCTACCAAAAATTCCTATGCCTGGCTTATAGAGGAGCCATTTTATACACATCTCCATGACAAGCCTCCTGGTTTGGGATTTTTTTTTTTTTTTTATGCAAGATTGCACTTGTGGGCAAGGAGACAGGACAGGCACCAAGCAGCCCCTGTAGACCTCTCTCTGCCTGTACCCCATTGCCTTATTGAAGAAGAGGGACAGGGTGGAATGCAGATGGTCGATGTTGTGCTGGCAGGAGCGGGGGGGGCAGATTGAAATAGGCCTCCTAGCACTCTCTAAATGCGTGTTTGTCCACGTGCAGGGCACTTCTGTGCTTGCTGAATGCATGACGAAAGGTGAGCTCTCCCTGCCACTACCGTCTTCCTCCGTGGAAGATCTTCCTCTAAGGAGAACAGCCCATGATAAGTTTCTCTCAGCAGAAATCATTCTTTGATGGTGGCACGCAGTGAGATGCTCTAGGCCTTCCAGTAACTTCTGGGCCTGGCAGACTTCCCTCCCACCACTTGCAGCTGCAAATAAAGGAAGAGCTGCAGAAACATGTGGGGAAGATTCCCTCTTAAACAGTCCTGGAGAGGAAGCTGTGACAAAAGCTAGAAATGTGTAACATCCTAGCAACTCCAGTGGCTGCAGCAACACTACATAGGTAGAGCAGGAGAGGGGCATACGGTTGTCCCATAAGCATGATGTGGCATGTCCCCACAGAGGCCCCCTGCTGAACCAGATAATGAGATGGAGTTGAGGGAGAAGGATGTTGGTGTTTCAATAAGGTGCTCTAGTCTGGGGGTTGTGATGCTTCTCTGGTTCCCCAGCACAGGTGGTCACAGTACTTACCCATGGCAGAGTTAATTGGATGTGACAAAGAGCATTGAAAGGAGGCTGCTTGCTTTGCACTGGGGAGATAAACATGAGGGAGTGAAAGCACCAGAAAAGCATCATGCACCTTGAGAGAGGTTCAGAGTGCTAGGCTCCAAGTCCCAAATTACACCCCCCCCACACTCCCAGCTGCTGCCTGGAAGCAGAAGTGTCTGACGTCTGGAGGTGCTGCGGTTTACTCGGATCCCAGAAACTCTACTTTTGCATGAGCCACCTCTGCCTTGGTAGGCACCACCCTGCTCATCTGTCTTACGGGGTGCTGCTGGCATCTGCAGCTTAGACTTTTTTTGTCGGAGGAGCCTGAGCCAGCTCTTAGAGTGTATATGACGTGGCAGCAGTGGTTGCTGCTTTTCTGTGCAGCAGCCCCGTGCTTGGAGGGGTATCCCTGCATCCTCGCAGAGACTGACAGACTTTTAGAGGAGAGGCTGTGGCTGGGGGAAGTGGATCATTGTGGTGCCTGGGCAGGGTGTCAACTCTTGACGACTGTTCTCCCTTTAACATACTTCCTGATTTCACCCACAAGTGTATTTTTATTTACAGTGATAAATTGTTTGTGTCAAAAAGTTCAAGTGCTTTAATGATGTCCTCGCAGCTGCAGGATTACGAGAGGAAAACCAGAGAACTCTCCTACTCTTGCTCAATAATAAGTAATCATAACTTTACTTAAGGCTAAATACTGTCCATGTTTCTATAAATACAGCACATGAATATCTCTAAAAATTACTGCATGTAATCAAAAGCAGTTATTCCAAAGACCTCAAATTTCTGCGGTCAAGAGTTCTGTAAAGCAGGTTCTTGCATTTAGTTTGCCAGGGTCTGGGAGAGAGCAAGGTGTAAATGAGAAAACCAGTCACTAAGTGCAAGTTATGAATGATGAGGAAAATCAATCCTGTGTAGGAAAATGGGCAGAGACCAAGCTAATGCAAAAATCAGTTCAAATTCCATGTATTTTTACACTAATGGGACTTTTTTTTTTTTCCTCAGTTCCCTGAGGGTGCAGGGCTAATAATTAAAAACATCTATATTGCACAAACTCTAATAAACGTCCTCTCTGCAGGAAAGGAGGTTATTGTGCTCACTGGCTTGCTTTTCCCTTCCTTCACTCTTTCCCACTGCCAAATTAGAGACTGGAATAAGGAGGGGGGGGCGGGGGCGTATTTTATGGTTTTTAATCTTGCTCCTACCTTGCCCCTTCCCCTGTCTGCAACGTCCGCATCGCGTAGCCGCTGCTTTGACACAGACTGTGCAGGAGGAACAAGTGCCCTTCTGGGGCTGGAGCCTCAGTGTCCCTCCCCACTTGTGGGACGGGGCGGAAGCCCCAGGTGTTTGCTGTTCTCCAGCGCCAGCCGCGGTTTTAAGACTCATCAGAGCCCTCATGAGCTGCTCCAGCTCGCTAACTCTGCGCCAAACCGGCCTCAGCCGAACAAAGTCGGTAATTCGCTCTGGGGAACTGAACTGGCTCCCGGGGCCGCAGGGGGTGCCGGGCCGGCGCTGGGGCCAGCCAGCCGTGCGGGCTGGCTTCTGCAGCAGCTCCAGCCTTCGGGTCCCCGGGCCACGGCCGGGAGGCGCTTTCTGCCCCTGAAGCCGTTGGTTGAGGGAAGGGGGCCGGGGCCTTTCCCGCGGGTGTCAGCCTGGGGCGGGGAGCAGGTGGCGGCTCGGCCCCCAGGGCGGGTGGAAGCCTCTCGCCGCTCTCCTCCCTCGCCGTGAAGCCCCGCGGGCCGGGCGGCGGGAGCAAGGCCACCGCCAGAGCCGCAGGCTCCCGGGCCGAATCGCTGCTCCGCTCCGCTCCGCCTTGGCGGGCAGGCGGCGGGGCGCCCCCGGCAGCGCGGGGAACGCGTGGCGGACCGGCCCCGCCGGGAAGGGGCATGTCCCGCTGACGTGCGGGCCGGGGATTGGCAGCGGCCCGGCCTATATAG